>JAWQFJ010021668.1:47500-72500 GCA_034096865.1 Theodoxus fluviatilis
TCAAGGAAACTTTTGTCTCCCGCGTGCAGTTCCACAAAGGTTTCATGATGTAGAACATGCTATAGCTCTGTGGTGTTCAGCTGCAGCAATTTTGCCAGGCAGTCTGTGGGCATGTTCTGTATTATTGCTTCATCATCCGATGGAAAAATGGAAGACACCGATGTGGATTTCAAGGAATTTGCCGAATGACGCTTGTGATGAGTGAAGTCCATTGAATGTTTTCATCGAGACGTTTCCCCGTCTGCAAACGCCGTTACACGTGTACCATTGACACGAAAACAGTCCGGGATCACTCTGCAAACGCCGTTACACGTGTACCATTGACACGAAAACAGCCGGGATCACTCTGCAAACGCCGTTACACGTGTACCATTGACACGAAAACAGTCCGGGATCACTCTGCAAACGCCGTTACACGTGTACCATTGACACGAAAACAGCCGGGATCACTCTGCAAACGCCGTTACACGTGTACCATTGACACGAAAACAGCCGGGATCACTCTGCAAACGCCGTTACACGTGTACCATCGACACGAAAACAGCCGGGATCACTCTGCAAACGCCGTTACACGTGTACCATCGACACGAAAACAGCCGGGATCACTCTGCAAACGCCGTTACACGTGTACCATTGACACGAAAACAGCCGGGATCACTCTGCAAACGCCGTTACACGTTGTAACCATGTGACACGGGAAAAACAGGCCGGGGGAATCACTCCTCTGCAAACGCCGTTACACGTGTACCATTGACACGGGGAAAACAGCGGGATTCACTCTTGCGATGCAAAAAAAACGCCGTTACACGTGTTTACCATTGACACGAAAAACAGCCGGGATCCCACTCTGTGCAAACGCCGTTTTACACGTTGTACCATTGACGACGGAAAACAGCCGGTGATCACTCTTGCAAACGCCGTTACACGTGTACCCATCGACACCGGCGGGGCGGGATGGAAAACAAGCCGGGATCACTCTGCAAACGCCGTTACAACGTGTACCCATCCGACACGGAAAACAGCCCGGGATCACTCTTGCAAAACCGCCGTTTACACGTGTACCATTGACACGAAAACAGCCGGGATCACTCTGCAAACGCCGTTACACGTGTACCATTGACACGAAAACAGCCGGGATCACTCTGCAAACGCCGTTACACGTGTACCATCGACACGAAAACAGCCGGGATCACTCTGCAAACGCCGTTACACGTGTACCATTGACACGAAAACAGCCGGGATCACTCGGGCACAAGCAGCGTGCTTCCTTGTGAGACAACCGTGCACACTCTCCCACTCTGACTTCCTGCAAGACAACCGTGCACACTCTCCCACTCTGACTTCCTGCAAGACAACCGTGCACACTCTCCCACTCTGACTTTCCTGCAAGACAACCGTGCACACTCCCCCACTCTGACTTTCCTGCAAGACAACCGTGCACACTCTGCCACTCTGACTTCCTGCAAGACAGCCGTGCACACTCTGCCACTCTGACTTCCTGCAAGACAGCCGTGCACACTCTCCCACTCTGACTTTCCTGCAAGACAACCGTGCACACTCTCCCACTCTGACTTCCTGCAAGACAACCGTGCACACTCTGCCACTCTGACTTCCTGCAAGACAACCGTGCACACTCTCCCACTCTGACTTCCTGCAAGACAACCGTGCACACTCTCCCACTCTGACTTTCCTGCAAGACAACCGTGCACACTCTCCCACTCTGACTTTCCTGCAAGACAACCGTGCACACTCTCCCACTCTGACTTTCCTGCAAGACAACCGTGCAAACTCTCCCACTCTGACTTTCCTGCAAGACAGCCGTGCACACTCTCCCACTCTGACTTCCTGCAAGACAACCGTGCACACTCTCCCACTCTGACTTCCTGCAAGACAGCCGTGCACACTCTCCCACTCTGACTTTCCTGCAAGACAACCGTGCACACTCTCCCACTCTGACTTCCTGCAAGACAGCCGTGCACACTCTCCCACTCTGACTTCCTGCAAGACAGCCGTGCACACTCTCCCACTCTGACTTCCTGCAAGACAACCGTGCACACTCTCCCACTCTGACTTTTCCTGCAAGACAACCGTGCACACTCTCCCACTCTGACTTTCCTGCAAGACAGCCGTGCACACTCTCCCACTCTGACTTTCCTGCAAGACAGCCGTGCACACTCTCCCACTCTGACTTTCCTGCAAGACAGCCGTGCACACTCTCCCACTCTGACTCCCTGCAAGACAACCGTGCACACTCTCCCACTCTGACTTCCTGCAAGAAGGGTTCCGCCCATCTTGGCCGCAGGAGCCGCCGTGGCGATGACGTCACGCCATGTAGAGAGATGACATGACGGAGACCGCACCGTCTCTCCCATTATAACCCATATTTGATTGCTTCCCTTTTTTGCCGGTAGAGGGCGCTAGCGACCGAGGAATGGCCACCAGCCGCGGCACTTTTGCTGATGGTCGTGATGTAGTCTGGTCCTCTGCAGCACATACATGCTCAGAGAGCAAAGCGAGGCGCCCCGGCCAGACCAGCAATGTCTCCACGAGGTGTGGCGCTGCTGGATAAGGCGCCTCGCTAGATGGCGCGATGACTGGTCTCCATTTTCTTTGTTTGGTTTGTTCTCTGCGGGGCAGGTAGAGGTTTTAATTCTCGACCTGGGTTGCTGCGTTGGGGACCTTTCGAATTATCCGCGTGACAGGACTATTCAGTCGGGTTTCATAGTCGAGATGCAGAATTGACAAATGATGGGGACATTTGAAACTGTGTCAGTCTGTGCACGAAGCATTTTTTTCTTGTTTAAAAAAGCAAGGGATATTAAGCTACACAATAGAAATTCGGACTGCGTCGACTACGTTTTGTCCAAGAGTTACATTTTTTGCGAGAGTAGAAATTGCTTCCTGAAACCTTTCGTATTGCATGCTGACCGTATTTTTCAATCAAATTTTGCAAATGACAGGGTGGTTCAGCTGGTGTTTTTTTGGAGAGGGATAGGAGTTGAGGGACCGGGGGGAGGGGCAGGAGTGGTGGAAGCAAGCTGTGGGGGAGGTGGGTAAATGTCTTCATCAAGTTCTCTTCTCTAAGTCCTGGGGTCAAATGGAAAGGAAATTATGCTAGAAACGCACGATGAATCCGACTCACTAGTCACGCGAGGCAAAGGCTAGTGAAAAAATTAGTGCTGTAAGATATTTTCTAGAAAAATCTGACGTGAGGCAATGGCAGAGAGAGAGAGAGAGAGAGAGAGAGAGAGAGAAAGAGAGAGAGAGAGAGAAAGAGAGAGAGAGAGAGTGGAGGGAGAGAGAGAGAGAGAAAGAAAGAGAGAGAGAGAGAGAGAGAGAGAGAGAGAGAGAGAGACAGAGAGAGAAAGAGAGAGAGAGTGGAGGGAGATAGAGAGAGAGAGAGAGAGAGAGAGAGAGAGAGAGAGAGAGAGAGAGAGCCCTAAAGGTACTCAAGTGTTGAAAAGCTTCATTTTATCCTAATTACTCAAAGAAGTTCTAAATATCGTTTACGTATCGTCGGTGGTGATGGAGACGTGGTTATCATTATCAATACCGTTTACTGTTCTGCATTTGCATACATTGATTCTCAATGGTTGGATTGTGTCAACATGGTTGGTAGGACAAATGTTAATTCCCAAAGCACTTTGAAATTGGAGCAGTGAAACTTCCACCAGGTGTTCACGATACTCGTACTTAGTGTTCCAGGATCTATGGCGATGATTCGGTAAATTTTGTGTACACCCCTGCCCGCTTCGTCGGTTCCAATTTTAGTTTGTTCATAGTGTACAGGTTTAGGAGTAATGACTCCTTTCGCTCTCTTCCCAAGTTCACCTCCACGCAGGTCATGACTAGTTGTACACAAAATCACACATTCATTGCAATCACGATATCGGCACATTCAAATAAGTGTGTCATACTCTAATATCTACATCTTTGCAATCAAACTAAAATGATTTTTACCTCACATGTAAAATTCTATATTCTTTGCGAACACAATCTCGGCATTTTACATTGTTTAACCATATATTATTTGCAATATCTGTATTCCCACAAACCAACTAAAGTTATTTTTACCCATTCTCACGCATAAAATTATATCTATGTATCCACTGCGAACACGATATCGGCATATTCATATAACTTTACCATTTACTTGCAATACATGTATTCTCACAAACCAACAACGATTATTCTTTCCTCACACATAATTCCAATGTACCGGTACATCAGTAAGGTTAAATGGAAGAACTTGTTCTGTCTACCCTCGCATGGTGGGTCTTCAAAGCTGGTTTGTACAAAGTGTGCTAGCGAAAGCTACACAAAGAACTTTATTCAAGACCTGCATTTAAGCCTTGCTCTCTCCTACTGGTTACGAAAACATCGTGTTAAGGAGTCAACCTGAAGACAGCAAACAATTGATCTACCTCTGCGGCAACGAGCGGTTTTCATGCTGTGGGCTTCGTACAAACAATTGTAAAAGCCCATCAGATCTTCGAGACAAAAAGCTAAAAACTGTTTTTGACTCACATGCGAAGCAAAAGTGAGTCTATGTACTGAGCCGTGTCGTCCGTCCGTCCGTCCGGGCGTCCGTCCGTCCGTCCGTCCGTCCGTCCGTCCGGGCGTCCGGGCGTAAAAAACTTAAACGTTGGATTTTTCTCGGAGACTATTAAGTCTATCAACACCAAATGTGGCATGATGGTGTATGATGACAAGGCCTCAAAAAACATACATAGGGACTTGACCTTGCTTCAAGGTCAAGGTCACAGGAGCCATAAATGTGGTCTCAAAAACAATCATTTTTCACATTTTCCCAATTTTCTCCCACGTCATTGAGAATGGCAACCTTACCTACAAGTAGTATATAGGTCAAAGCAAGCCCTATCTTTTGATACCAGTTTGGTTGACCTTGCTTCAAGGTCAAGGTCACAGGAGCTCTTCAAAGTTGGATTGTATACATATTTTGAAGTGACCTTGACCCTGAACTAGGAAAGATAACTGTTTCAAACTTAATAATTATGTGGGGCACATGTAATAATTTCATCATGAGACACATTTGTTCACATATCATCAAGGTCAAGGTCACTTTGACCCTTATGAAATGTGACCAAAATGGGGTAGTGAACCACTAAAAGTGACTATATCTCATGGTAGAAAGTGCCAATAAGCACCATTGTGCTTCCTATGTCTTGAATTAACAGCTTTGTGTTGCATGACCTTGGATGACCTTGACCTTGGGTCAAGGTCACATGTATTTTGGTAGGAAAAATGTGTAAAGCATTTCTTTGTGTATGATGTCATTGGTAGGTTTAGTTGTTTGACCTTGACCTTGAAGGTCACCTGAAGGTCAAGGTCATATAAAGGTCAAGGTCATATAAAGGTCAAGGTCAAGCATGTGAGTCGTATGGGCTTTGCCCTTCTTGTTTTTTTTAAGCGAAGTAGTCTTTCCTACTAGCTATCAGAAAGGTTTACCACATGACGACAGTAGATCGCATAGCTCCTTTAATGTACATTTTTAATACGTCAGTTTGCAGTGAGGCTATGGATACAGTGCATGTGAATAGACCGATGATGACGAGAAATATCCATGGTATCATGTGTATTATTGGCGAGTTGCTCTCCGGCAAATCGTGCAACTGAATAATTTCATCGCTGTGGTGTGGATGGCTAAGGACTTGTTGCAATGTTATATCTGTGTAACAGCGAAACTGTTATATGTCGTCCGTCTTCTATGCGCACTTTCAGACCTCTGAATGCAAAACGTTTCCGTTTTTCAGAGAGAAAGAGGGAGTCCGAGTCCACACATGAGAACGAGGACAGGGACGACAGCTCGAGCCAGAAGCAGTCCCAGCAGGCAGAGACGCTGAAGTGGTAAGGACAGAGATGTCGTTCTTGCAGTCTCCCTCTATCCTCTTTAAAGACAGTTTTTTCGTATGAAGTCTACGTGTCATCCCCATCCCCCTACCCTTACCCTAAACAATTATTGTTTTTTTCCGGTCAACGGACCGACCTCAAGTTTTGCTGCCGACATTACATTTTATTGTCGCTGCTGTGAAAGAATCCCGCAAACACACAAACAGCGCACACTTAAAATGTGTAAATCCTTCGCTAGAATCAATAATAACTCAATTAGATCTTATGTGTATGAAACATCGTTTTCCTAGTGTACAAAACATCGGGGGGTTTATATATCATGTTTACGTATCTAAGAAACGGCAACCTTTCTTTGAACTTCCCCCCCCAAAAAGTTGCTACCTTCCTCCCCCTCCTCCCCTCCCCACCCCTACCCCTTACCCCTTTTTTTACATGATACCTGAAAAAAAAACCACAGTATTGGTTTTCTGCCTAATGCATGATGCCGACAGTGTAGCGTGGAAGTCCCCGCTGCAAGGTTGTAGGAATGCGACCCAAAGGAGAGTCCACCAGTTGTATTGTGACCGGCCTTTCCTTGTGTGATCGTTGGACACGTCCAGCCTGCGTGTTTGTGAGGCTCACGACAGAGACCATCATACAGCGGCACTGGCCACGTGACACGGCTGACGGGCATCTGGGCTCATGATCGAGGTGTGGTCCACCTCCTCAGAGTGTCAGCAAGACAGGGTCGAAACAAATGAAGATGAGAGCTCTTCTTCTGACCACTGTCTGCTGCCTCGCTCCTTTGGAAACTTCTTGCTACTATTAGTGCATCCGGGCACGAGACTATTAGAAATGCGTCTGTTCTTTATCCTATCGACTGCAGTATAGCTGTCCGCATAACATTGACGTTTCTGCGATATTTACGTCATTAACGTTTTTACCTCTACCTCCACCCAGAGAAGAGCATCATTGGTGACGCTATTGTCTCAGTTGTTCGGCTGGTTTTTGGATAGCCACCAGTCGGGAAGGAAATGATATCCCCTCCCCCCCCCCTCTCTCTCTCTCTCTCTCTCTCTCTCATTCTCTCTCTCTCTTTCTCTCTCTCTCTCTCTCTCTCTCTCTCTCTCTCTCTCTCTCTCTCTCTTTCTCTCCATTCCATCTCAAGGAAAGAAATCATTGACATCCTACCTGTCCTCCAACCACCCGAGTTGGCTGAGGTCAGATACGATGGGACGGGATAGGATAGGTCGGTATAGGATAAGAGAGGATAGGATAGGGTAGGATATGATAGGAAGAGATAGGACAGGATAGGAGGGGAGGGGAGGAGATGGCATATGATAGGAAAGACGCATTTCTGTCCACATGTACAGGCACGCTTAAATAGTACTTTTAAAATTCGATTAAGGGGGGGGGGCGACAAAAACACCAGCAAAAACCAAGAATGTATATGCCAAAGGGACTTATCTGTAGAATTGGGGGCAAACAAAATTTGTGTTGCATTCACATGGTCAGGCTACCTTCAAACCTGCAGCTCCTACGTTTGAATGTGTGCTTGCATTTGTCAAAATGGGCTGTATGTAGGCGATACTTCTTCTTCTTCTTCTCGACCGCCATCACACTTGGATTTTAGAGTCAAGGATGAAATGGGCTGTATGTAGGCGATACAAAGGGCTTCACTGTGTCGGCAATTCTTTTTGACACATATTTCCTTGTGTATTCTTCGTAATCTGAACATTTCAATTATAATTCAATTCATCTTCGTTGTCCTCTCTACAATACGGACGCAAAGTTAATTCTCCATCAGAATTAGAGCTATATCAAATGGCATGGATTAACATATTAGTCGTACCAGTTCTGATTTGGAGGGAAACTTTTCTAACGTAACTAAGTTTGTATACATGCTTTTCTGTACGCCTGAAGTCTTTCATGCTTCTGTGACATTAATAACCTCTTCTCCCCCTCCCCACCCTCCCCCTTTTCTTTAAATTATTCCTTTCTTCCACTCTGTCATACCTTTGTAGCAAATAAAAAGAAATACTGATGATCTATCTCCGCTACTAGAGCTTCTAATCCTTTCTCATGAAACAACCGAAATATTCTCATCCTGACCTTAATGTGCAGACAGAGCACTGCATCTATCCTGACATTCTATCTCCTCCATACTTACCATGTTCTTCCGGATTTGTTGCTACCTGTTCATCTCGAACAGATGATTATTCCTTGTCTCCTGTGGTCTGTTTATATTGCTGACTTCCAGGCTGTGCGATGTTCTGTAAGCCTCCTCTTCATGCAACTGGAATGTTCGAGGCATTCGCCGATAGGTTTAGAGAATCTAATTAGAACAAGTATACATATTTTCATAACATCCTCCTTCTCATCATTTCATGCTGATCACTTGCTTTGCCAATCGATTGTTTATCAAACATTCGCGAACTGATTTTTGTGAGTGAGGTAAATTGTAGGATATTGATTCTTCTCAGTAAAAATGTGAAAATTTGCCTTTATGTCTGCCTCCACATGCGATCGTTCGTTAATCTAACTTTGCATCTTTCGCACCATCGATCTGTTCTGTGCAGTCTGTCTGTGTGAAGGCACAGCAACCGCGCATGTGTGTAAGTGTGTGTGCTTTTTTATGTGTCTTCTTCGCCTATTTTTACTAGTATCTAGCTTTAGTGCATAAGTCATTTTTGCATGTCGCATCAAGAACCCCCAATTTAATGTGCTATGGTGAAACAGGACGGTTTTCTTTGTACATTAATGCTGTTTTAAGGAGTATAAAGTATTGGCTGAAGATTCTGAAGATGGACAATGACAGACTACCTAAAAGAGTTTATCGTATGATGTGTAGTCTTCCTCACAATAGCATCTCATGGGCTATAATGATAAAGAATTTGTTGACCAAGTTTGGTTTTGAAAGTGTTTGGATGGACCAGTCCACTGCAAATCATTGTGTCTTCATTAAGTGCCTTCGTGATAGACTTATAGATCATTTCCGTATTCAATGGATGGAAAACCTGAACGGAAGTCTTCTTCTTCTTCTCAATCGCCGATATCACTTGGAGTCCAGATCTTGAAATATAATCAGTGAACGGAAGTAACCGATATATTTTCTACAAAGAAATAAAAAATCAATGTGTAGTAGAAAAGTACTTTAGTTGTATCGATAAAAAGGTTTTTAGAGATGTTTTCGTCCGCTTTAGAATGGGCATCACCGATTTGTACATCCATAGATGAAGATATATGAAGCAATCGTTTGAATTGCTGTGTCCCCTATGTAGAGAAAAAGAGGAGGATGAATATCATTTCATGTTGGGATGCCCTGATCTGCAGGACCTAAGAAAACGATACATGTTGTTGCATCTTGTGCCACCTTTTGAAAATCAAATGAGAACCCTTTTAAGCAATGAAAACGACACTATAACTAGAACAACAAGTGTTTATTTGTACAAAGCCTTCAATCGAAGAGACTTGGCTGTAAATTCACTGGAATGTAACGCTTTCTATACATGCGTATTTTATGCGATGCCGGCAGAGATGTTTCACCTGATGTATCTCCTTATGCACAATGTGGATTGCTTTCTTTTCTTTGGAAAAGGCCGGAGGCCTTCCCAATAAACCGCTCGTTCGTTCGTTAGCTTTAGTGCAAGGTGTAGGTGTATATGCAGAGGGTGTGTGTGTGTGTGTGCGCGCTAGAGAGAGAGAGAGAGAGAGAGAGAGAGAGGTTTGAAAGGCTTGGAGACGCTAGGCTGGTGGGGAATGCAGGTTCCGGGTGTAGCAGGGGGTGCCTTAGCAGCGCACACCTTCACTAGCACGTAGTCAACCACCCGGTCCCGCTACAGCCTGACTTCATGAAAAACCCATCGCCCTGTTCGGGTACCCTGCATGCGGTACCTGCAGCCTGCAAATCTCCAGCCTGTCCAACGCCTTGCCCTGACACCCTCTACCCACCCGTGGCTGCTGTAATCGCACTTCAGTGTCGAATTGACTTGTTCGGCCACACCGTCTGCCAAACGTTTTCGACAGGAAAACGAATATTTGGTGCTGCTCAGTAGAATATGTCACGAGGCGACTGAGTTTAATGAAAAGCACAGGTGGACACAATGCGTTCACATGAGCACGGCAGAGAAACCATTAGTCGTTTCATGTGAAGCAAATAATTATGTTGTCGTACTTATCTTGAATGACCTGTCTTCTCACACAACACAGACAACTACGAATACATGGAGACAGTCAAGTTAACTTAAATAAATTGAAGGTTACAGGAAGGAGACTTAAATAAATGAATTCCTAAACACTGAGGAAAGTGGAGAAGAAAACTTTTGCCGACTTTCTGAGTGCCGCAGCAGAATGGAAACCTCTTTTATAAACATCGCTTTTTTTCTCTCCACCAGGTACATCAAGAGGCACGATATAATGTTACATAGGTGGAAAATGAAAATTGCCTGAGATGATCAAAGTGTCTTTGTCTATGTAATAAAATTTAACTTTCTGAATATGGATATTGAAATTGGAAAGTTGCCTGAGGTTTGTGACATTCATCCACATGAAAACTTAAATTTTCTCGCTTTGTGTAGTCGTTCATTGAAATCGTTTCTCAGTTGACTCCTATATATTCATTGAAATCAGAAATACCAAAATGCAAGCAATGGGACACATTATTTTGAGAATCTTACAAACGAGGTTTTATTCTGTAAATCATGTAAACGCGATGAATATGTTATTTTGTACGCGTTGTGAGTGTTCACATACTGCTGGCCAAATAATCCCAACACAGCCACGATCTTTCGAAATTTCCCCCAACTGGTCAATCATGTTGTCTATTCTAGAGAATTAACATATTATTGGCATATTTTGTTTCGAGATTTCGACTCCTAGGAACCAGCCAACATATGGAGGGGTTAAGTGACGCCTTTCCACTATAGCACAAATTCGTTAAGGCTTATCCACTCTTTCTTCAAACAAAGGCACACACCGGCTTATTTGTTCTTAATGGAAAATAAATTCATGGGAAGTGACACACGGAGAAAATTGGGGCGATGAACAGGTTTGAAACGAGAGGTCGATACCCAACCTGTCCTCCACATTGCTACATTTCGACGATGGTCACCATAAGCAGAGACACGAGGCAAATAACTACAGGTATCACTCTTCGGGCATTTGTGGAAAAAAGTTGTACTTGAATTGTAGCTTCCATTTTAAAAGCAGTTGCCAGTTTTTGTAATAATGATAGCATTCTCTCGTCCAGTTTGCAATGCTCTCCGAATAGTTTCTCTACCTGAACCATGTCTTTCCTTTTGCAAGATTCTCAAAAGTAAATATTTGTTCATACTTAGACTATGGACTCAGTGCTTCCGAATAGACCGATGATGAAAACAGATCAAGAAAAATATATGCCCTACTGCACGGTGGATGCCTTGGGACAAATCATGAGGGCTTGACTGGGGACAATTTTCCACTCTAATCACAAATCTGTATTTGATTATCTCATTTAGTCAAAGTGGCATTGCTAACGAAAATTTACTAAGCACAGATACCTACAGCATGAAATGTCCGTGTGTTTTGTAATGATAGCTGCAGCAGGTATCAAGGACATTTGTGCACTTTCCCAATGGACTGCATATCATAGAAGACGATAACAGCAACAACGTCATCATGCTTCAATGATAAATGTGATACGTTTGTCTCTTTTTTCAAAATCTATGGTCGGACATTAATTAAGAGGCAGTTGAAATTGCGAATCAATTACACCTATAATACCCTTAATATTTCACGTAACATGATGCCCCTGCAGTAACATTACCAGTGGCAGATACTGAGAACACTCTGCGAGAACAAAGCACAGGAAATAACAGCGTGGCACAGCGCACTTTGCCTGACACAGAGCAGAGTACTTTGAGCAGTACACGTACATGTATAGAGCCCGCGCTCCACCCCCTTCCACCGTCCTTGTCCTCCCTCATATTCCCTACCCCCTCCCTTGTCCTCCCTCATATTCCCTACCCCCTCCCTTGTCCTCCCTCATATTCCCAACCCCCTCCCTTGTCCTCCCCAGGTGGCCCCATAGCACCTGCGAAAAGTCAACATGTCTGTCACGTACACAAACTCTCCTTCCCCCACGCACGTCCCATAGTCCTCCAGTTTGGCTGCTTTACACCCCCCCAGCTCAACCCTTCCTTCCCCCATCCCCCTTGCCCCCAATATCAAGCCTCCCTCTCTATCCTCTCTTATTCTCTCTTTCTCTGACTGTCCTGCAACTCTGTCCAACACACCGCACATTCGTTCTGCAATGCATGGATGAGATCGGGCAACCATTCAATTGTATGATTTTTGGCTGCTCAATTTTTACTCTGCAAAAGTTGTCCCTTTCCGGCTTGCTTGTGGCAAACTTTCAGATGGTCAAACTGGATGTTTGAGGTGAAGCAATAGTGTTAAAAAGAACGGTTTTGATTCCACAAGCTGTTGGTGTTCAAAACACTATATACATTCTATCCAATAGTTGATTCATGACAAGTCGAGAAAACCTCCGTAGATGCCGGTTTCGCTCATAACAAAAAGTTTGCATGTTGAAAAAGCGTGTACCCGTACACACTTTCGTGGAGGTAGTACAAGTGCGAGAACGTATACCATCATTCTTCTACTCTTTATTGTAAATACCGCGTGCAACTTGACAAACATTATCAGTACGTTTGTAAGACTTGTTTCCCATCCCCTATATTTCAGCATATATTCTTCCCAAGTATGGGAGTCTATCTAAAATATTGCTCATTTATAGTTTTCTTTGAAACGTACTTAACAGAATTTTACTAGTCCACCGAGTCATGTTAATTCAAACAAATGCAATTAACCATTGTAGCCTTTCTCTTAAAGAATAAAATCAACGCACACATATTACATGATATTCGACGGTCCATTGTCAGTGTCTTAGCTCACTCCATTCGACCGAAGGGTTTGAAGCAAGCGCTGTGTACACAGGGACAGGACAAGAAGGGTGTGGCTGGCGAGGCGATAGGACGAGAGTGGTGCACGCTGAGAGATGAACTACACTCAGGTCTGTATGACCAGGATGACGGGCAGTAGACCATTCCAGTCATACCTGGGGTCATGAGAACTCACCAGGGGGAGCTACTCAAAGATAGTCCAACAGGATTGCTCAGGAGCGGTAGTGGAGGCAGTGAGTGTACGCTGGGAAAGGCAGTGAGTGTACGCTGGGAAAGGCGGTAAAGACCTGGGGAAAGACAGAGAAAAACAGGCAGGCAGGCAGGCAGGCAGACAGGCAGGCAGACAGGCAGAAGGCAGGCAGGAAGGCAGGCAGGCAGGCAAGAACGCGGACAGACGGATGGACGGACGGAGAGAGGGACACTTAGACAGAGACACAGACATACATACAGACGACGAACAGAAAAATGGACAGACAGCTGAATTACCCGAAGCACAGACAGAAATATATGCATATGTACATACATATGTGTGGTTTAAGATGGTGTTACAGAGGGTAGTTCACATGTTGATTGCCAACTTTGGTTTTTTGATAATTTGACATAAATTTCAGAGAAGAGCGAGAGGGAGAAGTGGCGGAAGGACAGGACGAGGGCGACCAAAGACAGACTTGCTAGCCCTCAGTTGAGACTTGCACGAAGCGTCTGCAGCAGTAAACCCCATAACCTGCATTTTACCAGTTTCCATTATCAGTAAACCAATAAAAACCGCTGGCGCTGAACATCCAGGTTTTGGCACTATTTAAAAAAGATCGGGTTCGAACCCGCAACCTCTCGAGAAAAGAGGAGGGGAAAACACACATACACAAAACCACAAAAAACCAGGTCGGGTTTGAACCCACAACCTCTCGAAAAAAGAGAGAGAAAAAAGTTTCAGCGCACGCATGACCAAGAGTTCAATGCTCTACCAAATGTGCCATTGAAAACTGATATGGCTGAGTGTTTTTAAAGCATCTATAACGTTCTTTTCCGTAAACCACCGCAAGATTTTGAACATCTCATATAAAGACCATGTCACGAATGAGGAAATCAGCAACAGGGTCAGGAGAGCAATTGGACAGCACGAAGACCTGCTCTCAATCGTGAAAAGCAGAAAGCTGAAGTGGTACGGTCACGTGTCAAGAGGCAGTGGGCTGGCCAAGACCATCCTGCAAGGTACCGTACGCGTACCAGGTGGGAGAAGGAGAGGCAGGCAGAGAAAGAGGTGGGAATACTACATCAAAGAGTGGACAGGCTTGACCTTTGCTGACTCACAGCGAGCCACAGAGGATAGAGATCGATGGAGGAAGATTGTCCGAAAGTCATCAGTGGTGCCTCAACAACCCATCTCAGGGTTAAGAGACTGAACCAAAGACCATACATTAATAAGACCGCATACTCGGCTGATTTTAGCGAAATTTCCGACAGAGTGATCTCGCCGTTTTCGCGTGTCTCCCCCAGAGCGCTTGTGCGAGATATGTTGTATAGATTATGCCACGTGCGTGAGGAATAAAGTTTAGTGAACGAATAGCAGAATGCAAGTGCGTGCAAGGGTTTTTATAGTATTTCTTGACAGCGATATGTGTGTGAGAAACCGTTTGTTTCGTAATTTGTAAACATGAACAATAATTAACCGAGTGCGTGGAGAAGCGAGCGTAAACACTAAAATGAAAATCCCCACACTAAACTAAAGCTGGGAAAAGGGTCAAGGTGTCAGTAAACTATATCTCTCGTAAAAGATCTATACACAATTTTCTCCACGGAAAAGCACGTCCCTAACAAGCTGGTCTAAATAAAGAAATAAACACAGGACGCATAATTATGATCTACGCCCGGCCTGAGCAGCAGACGATCGAGCAGCATAAAATGATAAACGCGAGAAGAACAGAAAAATCGAACTTCGTAATTTGTGATGCACAAGATTCCTTTCACTGTTGAACCTCAGGAGAAAACACTGTTGTTAAAAATGCTGAATTTGTTAAAAACTGTGATGACAAAGACAATGCAACGTGTGTAAATCCGTACCTTGCTTCGCGTAGTGTAAAAATAGCCGAGTGCGCGTCTTAGTACGAAACGACTAGGTACAAAAACGTCCAGGATACGAAACGACACGCATCGTAAAAAATCCTTCTTTCACCTTCACCGATGTTCTCGAATTTATCCCTCCAGGTTTACTGGAGGTCCTACAGACTTTATCTGTCTGTCTGTCTGTCCCGTCTCCACGGCTTATATCTCAAAAACTACTGGACGGATTTCCTTGAGATTTTGCACACTAACTGGAAGTTAGGTCCGATTGAATGTATCAAATTTTCAGAATCAAGGCTTGAAGAGAAAGTGGTTTTTTAAGGTCGTATTCTCGAAATTACCGGTCGAAAAATGATTGAAATGACAATTGACGGAATAGCCAAATTTGACGTCATTAATAACGTTACGTCATTTGCAAGTACAATTTCGATCCTATATATGCCAGGAGAAGAATTTCGAAACACCTGGGGAGGTAGGCAATTTGATGGAATGGCGAAATTCCAACATGTGCGACGTCATCAATAACGTGACGTCATTTGCGAGGACAGAGAATGATTTAGATAGATAGATATGTCCTCAGATGTCTTAGGCCGCGAGGCCTTTATCTGATCTTTTGATCAGTACTTATGGCTACTCTCACTTTTTACTACCCTAGTTCTAACGATCTTAAAAGATCGTGCCTATTCTCTATACTTTTCTTCCGGTGGCTTATGAGTGGCAGAGAGTGTATACGTGGCAACAGCGGGTGGCCAACATCATCACAGTACATGTAGTCTTTGAACATCGTGTCAATCTGTTTTTGAAGCTGTTTAATGATGAACACTGAATTTGAGAACACTGGTAAAGGAGAAAGAATTATATCTGTGTGTCGACTCTCTGTCTCTACATTTCAATTGACGTAACAGCAGAAATTATGGGTAACCTTTTACACAGTTTTAGATCGAAATCGAGTCCTTCGTATGTTGAACGTCTACGTTGAATAAATACTTTTTGTCTGCATTTCTCGTACTGGCACAACTTGGTGACTTAAAGAAGTCGCTCCACTCCACGTCTACGAGATCATTGTACAATTTGTAAGCCTATATTAGGTCACCACGAATTCTTCTTCTCCTCACTCAATAGTACATGTACTACCAAGTTGAAGTTCTGTTCGTGTGGCCTAGTGGCAGTGAATCGATAATAAACTTACCTGAAATAGACCTTGAGTATCCTAAAATGTACAAGACCACTCAAATTTCATGAACTATCATCCATTTTCCTACAATTGTGTAGTACAATCGTTTTAGCGTTTTTAATCGACCCTGATACGACCTATCGCGATTTTGTCCTTTCATATCATGGTCGAAACTTCGCTGGCTTCGCGGATCGCTTTCGCCTATCAGACGACAGCTTCGTATACAATCATCACTGCGAGGCAGCGCGAAATTTACCGAAGTCGACCAAAAAACTCGCATTCATACAAATAATGAACCAATTCGAGTTTATTTCTCAGATTATTCAGACTTTGTCCGATTATTACCACGGTAAGATAGCAGGAATTTCACATCCGGCGTCATCGCTTCTGATTGGCCGGTTTGTGTCACGTGACTGTGATAGTTTCGTCTGCTACTCGCTCTGACGTTATGGTCCAAGTAGTTTGATGTTTACTTCGTCCGCTGAACGCTGCCAAGACTAATGCGCGAATGAATGAAGTATGATTTCATAATTTTTCCGGATTAATACAAATGTATATCAAATACATCAGTTCAATTTAATCGAGTCCATTAATCGAGTACATGTCCACTAGGTGAAAAATGTGTTGAGTGGAACGCAAGTCAGAAAAGTTACACTTGCAGTCTAAACAACAAAATGAATACAGTGTTTGTATTGAAAAATCAGGTCAATCTTTTCGTTGTTTGGTTCCACGACAAGAGTATGAAATCTATCTCTGTCCCAACTCAATTGAAGTTTTGGCATGTGTGACGTAATCATTTGACGTCGAATAACGTGACGTAATTTCCAGCGGATGTCCCATTTGTGAAGGATTTTTTATCATTCCTTTACAAACACGTAGTAACGTCAGATGCCAAATGAATGGCTCAGATTGTAAAGCGCTGGACAATTGTAACCTTAGGTCATGCGTGAACGGAATCGAATCCGCGCTGAAACTTTTTTCGAACCCGACCTGTTTTTTGTGTTTTTGTGTGTGTTTTTCCCCCCCCTCTTTTCTCGAGAGATTGCGGGTTTGAACCCAATTTTTTGTGTGTGCCAAAACCTGGAGGTTCAGCGCCAGCGGTTTTTATTCTCCTCGCATTGATTCTATAATAGGATCCATGCTGCTCGAAAATCTCCTGGCAAATGACGTCACGTTATTCGACGTCAAATGATCACGTCACAGATTTTGCAAATGGAGTCTGTTGTATCGTTTTCATTGCAACACCAAAATGTAAAAAAAGTCACTTTCTTTTCAAACCTCGATTCTGAAAATTTGATAATATTGAATGGGACCTAACTTCCAGTCAGTGTGCAAAATCTCAAGGAAATCCGTCCAGTAGTTTTTGAGATATAGGCCGTGGAGTCGGGACAGACAGACAGACAGACACACACACACACACACACACACACACACACACACAGACAGACAGACAGACAGATAAAGTCTGTAGGACCTCCAGTAAACCTGGAGGGATAATATTATATTTTTATTAATATCATACATTTGGGGATTAAAATGGGATTTAGCGATCCGTTTATTGCTGTGCGAGGAATGAGCTTGATCTTCTTGGGTGATCTGAACGCCTGGTAACATCTTCATGATCAGATCATTTCCCGATGCCCCTTGCTCCCACCCCTACCCCCACTCCCACCCCAGTAGCCTCTGGCTGCTTTAGGGCCGGCGGGATGAGGTACAGGATATGGCCCCGAATACCCGGTATCCATGGTTTCCTGTGATTAGAGTGCCTCGAGCGACTCAGGCCGTTTGTTGAACTCTTCTCTAGTATTTCCCTGAAAACCCTTTTCCTCAGTCAATCTCTTTGGGCAGAAAAAATTCAAATCAAATTTGAGTGTTCAATAAAAATGTGGTCAGCTGCATCATTTCATTCTTCGCTTTTGATAGTCACAGAAATGAAGTTTCTCCCCCCAAAAAAACACGGAATAAGTCTATAGTTATACCATTATTTCCACTATTGTATTTCTAATGTTGAATGTCACAAAACAAAAAATACACATAGCTTGCTGACGATTTTTTTATTTGTTCGTAATGGTAACTCCATAACTAGACTTTAACTCAGCATATTTGTGATACCAAATAATAGAAAATTTACTGACAAATTACATTAGTCCCAAAATATTTTTTTTGGATAAAGATTGAAGTATTGTGATGTGGTAGTCCACATCTGTCGAAAAATGAAATTGTGCTTGCTCAAACTCCATTCATCTTGAGTTTGTGTCTGGTATTAATTAATTGAGAATTGAGATTCAGAACGCATGTACACCATCTCATAAACGCAAAAAGATTCATGCTTTTCAGATAAGCAAGGAGGTAATCTCTACAGAGTGCTAATTTTTTCTAATGAAATTAGTTCATGTAGGTGCAGCACTACGTTCTACAGACAAACAGTGGGGAAAAGGCGTACTGTTTTCTCTGATTTCTGGATACATTCCTGCTGTAAGCAAATGGAAAACAATCAAACATAGAAATATATTAAATCACATGTTTTTCGGACAGGAGTGTATTACGCAGTACAAATGCTACTTGCTATCTTGTTTTGACTTTCTTGTCACTTCGGTGTAATTTCTGTGACTCTCTCTCTCTCTCTCTCTCTCTCTCTCTCTCTCTCTCTCTCTCTCTCTCTCTCTCTCGCTCTCCCTCCCTCCCTCCCTCCCTCCCTCCCTCCCTCCCTCCCTCCCTCCCTCCCTCCCCCCCCCCTCTCTCTCTCTCTCTCTCTCTCTCTCTCTCTCTCTCTCTCTCTCTCTTTTGTTCGCTTGCTTTTTCTCACTATCGCACTTAAGTAATTCCCGATGATATACCAAAAAATCTTGATGAAAAATTTTAATTGTGAGTTTTTCTTAATAAACCATTCAATAATCTTAATTATGTCATGCTGAAGTTGTATGACTAACATTCAAAAAATGTATTGTCAAATCTACAGAAGAGTGACTACTTCTATGTTCTTCATCTGTCTGGAAATAGTTTATTTTCATAAATACGTTAAAAAAATATTTAAAATGTCTCAGTCCAGCCCTGTTGTCACCTAGACGTAATTTTTGTTGTCGTTCATTGCAAAGAATTTGTGGTTGGAGGATAATGTATTTACATAAAACATTCACAAGCATTTGTCAAAATAATTTATTTCATAATGTCATGTGAAGTCTATTTTGGACGACTTTTCGAAATTTGGTACGCTTTCACATTTGACACTCTGTGACGTTACTTCGGGGAAACTCGGGCACATTCGTGAATCGAAAGCAGATCCTCCCTGATTCCCCGCACCATGGGTGGGCGGCCTGGGAGGGCGACACAGAGGGGGGGGGGGGGGGGTCTGAGGAGAGGCTGATAGCGCCCTCTAGTGCTTGCCCATCCCGTCCTGCCTGCCATTCCGGGTGGATAAGGCCTGTCCAATGCAGTGGCTTCCGGATGGGTGGAGGCGTTGAGGGAAAATGCATCCGTAAACATTGGACCAGAATAGATAGCTGTGATTAAAAAAATGACACCTCATTGTGGTCTTTGTCGCCGTGCCGCCCAGTAGCGCTGGGTGTGTCTGCTACCACGTCTTGTGACAATTCAAAGTTTTGAGAAATTGCAAGAAGTTATTTCCCTTACGTCCGTAGAATAAAACTGACCTTATTCCCGGACTAATGTTTACGTGATGCACGGGTTTCCAGGCAAATAAATATTCGCGGACTGCATTGTGAACATCCTTTCGGCGGACATTTGTTTGAGTAAACAATTGAAAATATACTTGCTTGTTATTTCATGAAAGAAATGCAGTCAAGTGTTTTAAAAATCATATTTGTTTTCGGCTTTAGTAAGAAATCGTTATGTAACTCCATGTGTAAAATAAGTATTGCAACACGAATGTATTTGATTTTTTTATTTATCTTTTCATAATTGTCATGACGTCGATTCAGATGTTTATATGAAAAGCAATTACCCTTTGTTGAAAAATGAATGATTTACGAATGAAGCTTGACAACTTATCCGCCTTTGTAGGCTATGTAAGGCCACTGATAACGAAATCATTGGAATTACGCTAAGAACACGTCAAGTTCCTATTTCCCTAGATATCCCCCTCGTACGAAATGCTAAGCAAGACGCGGCGGGTCTACATGTATACTTACCCCCAACTCTCAGGGGGAAGGTGAACGGAACCACCTGGTAGTGTAGCATGATATATACAGCAAGGCCAGCACCGCGCTTTTTCACTGTCTACCCTAGCGATTTGCGTTCAGTCCGCTGAGCGGAAAAGAACTTTCTTCGTTCCGCTGCATCCAGAACAAAATTCTGAGTTTCTGATTTTCTAAACCTGTAGTTTTTTCTGCAGAAACCGTAAATGGTTGTTATGAAGTTTTTTCTGGCAGCTTTGACGTTCTAAACGTGCAGTGACTTTTTTATGGCGTCTGCGTGCAACGACGTATGCGTGTAAGATGACGTGCATGAGGCATGCATGTAGTGAGAGTGAGTGAGGAGATAAGAGTGAGGTAACATCAAAGAGGCAGTATGAGTGAGGTTGCAAAAATGAGGTAGAGTGGATGAAGTGGCGTGACTGAAGTAGATTCAAATAGCGCAGGTAAGGTGACGTCATTCAGATGGTGTGAGGTAGCGTGTGAGACACTCGTAACGTGAGTGAGATACTCGTAGCGTGAGTGAGATACTCGTAGAGTGAGTGAGATACTCGTAGAATGAGTGAGATACTCGTAGCGTGAGTGAGATACTCGTAGCATGAGTGAGATACTCGTACCATGAGTGAGATACTCGTAGTGTTAGTGAGAGCTCGATGCGTGAGATACTCGTAGCGTGAGTGAGATACTCGTAGCGTGAGTGAGATACTCGTAGTGTTAGTGAGATGCTCGATGCGTGAGATAATCGTAGCGTGAGTGAGATAATCGTAGCGTGAGTGAGATACTCGTACCATGAGTGAGATACTCGTAGTGTTAGTGAGATGCTCGATGCGTGAGATACTCGTAGCGTGAGTGAGATACTCGTAGCGTGAGTAAGATACTCGTAGCATGAGTGAGATACTCGTAGCGTGAGTGAGATGCTCGAAGCGTGAGTGAGATGTTCGTAGCGTCAGTGAGATACTCGTAGCGTGAGTGAGACACTCGTAGCGTTAGTGAGATACTCGTAGCGTGAGTGAGATACTCGTAGCGTGAGTGAGATACTCGAAGCGTGAGTGAGATACTCTTAGCGTGAGTGAAATACTCGAAGCGTGAGTGAGCTACTCGAAGCGTCAGTGAGATACTCGTAGAGTGAGATACTCGTAGCGTGAGTGAGATACTCGAAGCGTCAGTGAGATACTCGTAGCGTGAGTGAGATGCTCGTAGCGTGAGTGAGATGCTCGAAGCGTGAGTGAGATGTTCGTAGCGTGAGCGAGATACTCGTAGCGTGAGTGAGATGCTCGAAGCGTGAGTGAGATGTTCGTAGCGTCAGTGAGATACTCGTAGCGTGAGTGAGATGCTCGAAGCGTGAGTTAGATACTCGAAGCGTGAGTTAGATACCCGAAGCGTGAGACAATCGTAGCGTGAGTGAGATACTCGTAGCGTGAGTGAGATACTCGAAGCGTGAGTGAGATACTCGTAGCGTGAGTGAGATACTCGTAGCGTGAGTGAGATACTCGTAGCGTGAGTGAGATACTCGTAGCGTGAGTGAGATACTCGAAGCGTGAGTGAGATACCTGTAGCGTGAGTGAGATACTCGTAGCGTGAGTGAGATACTCGTAGCGTGAGTGAGATACTCGAAGCGTGAGTGAGATACTCGTAGCGTGAGTGAGATACTCGTAGCGTGAGTGAGATACTCGTAGCGTGAGTGAGATACTCGTAGCGTGAGTGAGATACTCTTAGCGTGAGTGAGATACCTGTAGCGTGAGTGAGATACTCGTAGCGTGAGTGAGATACTCGTAGCGTGAGTGAGATACTCGTAGCATGAGTGAAATACTCGAAGCGTGAGTGAGATACTCGAAGCGTCAGTGAGATACTCGAAGCGTCAGTGAGATACTCGTAGAGTGAGATACTCGTATAGCGTGAGTGAGATGCTCGAAGCGTGAGTGAGATACTCATAGCGTGAGTGAGATACTCGTATAGCGTGAGTGAGATGCTCGTAGCGTGAGTGAGATACTCGGAGCGTGAGTGAGATGACATGACATGACTGCAGCAATGTGAGTGAAATACATGTAGTGTTAGCGTGTACAAGATGGCGCATGAGGTGCCGTGAGTGAGTGCGAGGTAGCATCAGTGAGATGTTGTGTGTAAGGCAAATAGAGTGGTGAGATGAGCGAGATGTTTCGTATGAGGAGTTGTGATTGTGTGTTGCATTCAAGGCAGCACGTGTGAGGTGAGGCGTGTGAGATGCCATATGACACTGCCAGTGCTAATACACCATTGCATGTGAGTGAGTGGGTGGGTGGGTGAGTGAGTGAGTGGGTAGGTGAGTGAGTGAGTGAGTGAGTGAGTGAGTGAGTGAGTGAGTGAGTGAGTGAGTGAGTGAGTGAGTGAGTGAGTGAGTGAGTGAGTGAGTGAGTGAGTGAGTGAGTGAGTGAGTGAGTGAGTGAGTGAGTGAGTGAGTGATAGAGTGAGTGAGTGAGTGAGTGAGTGAGTGAGTGAGTGAGTGAGTGAGTGAGTGAGTGAGTGAGTGAGTGAGTGAGTGAGTGAGTGAGTGAGTGAGTGAGTGAGTGAGTGAGTGAGTGAGTGAGTGAGTGAGTGAGTGAGTGAGTGAGTGAGTGAGCAAGTGAAGGTTTGTATGGGTGATTGCTTGTGCAAATGTGTTTGTGTGCGTGATTGTTTGTGTGCGTGTGTGTGTGTGTGTGTGCGCGCGCACGCGCGCGCACATCTCTTTGTGTGCGTGCGTGCAAACTGGTGTGTAAGGGCGACTAATGCAGGTGGTGGCATAGTGCTGGATACATTCCAGGGTTGCGAGGACCAGGGTGGCGGGAGGGGGAGGGGGCGGGGCCAAGTGACAGGCGACAAGTGCTGCCAGATAGTCTTGCCTCGTCTGATGCCTGCCCTTCTGTCCACCGTCTGGCACCTTCATCCCATGAGAGAGAGAGAGAGAGAGAGAGAGAGAGAGAGAGAGAGAGAGTATACACAAGTAAATATAGGCTATTATGAGGACCCCACACCCATAATACAACAAAAAACAGCAACTCCACAAATAAAACTAATTTGGTAGCAATCAAGACTTGCACAAGTCTTGTACGCTCGCGAGAGAATGAGTCAGTCCCATCAAAGTTATCGTTAACTTAATGAGTACGGTAGCACAAAACGGTCCGCACTATTCGCGTTTCACTCGACAAGGCGCCAAGGAGAGAGAGAGAGAGAGAGAGAGAGAGAGAGAGAGAGAGAGAGAGAGAGAGAGAGAGAGAGAGAGAGAGAGAGAGAGATTTACAGGGGGGGGGGGGGGGAGGAGGAGGAGGTCCAAAGGCGAGGGAACATTGTATTTCTAAAGGAGAAAATAAGACAGAAGTCAAGCTACTTGCAACGTGAAGGACGTTTCTAAGAGCTGCTGCACTTGCCGGAAGCACGTCCTCAAACTGACAAGCGAGAGACGAAGTCAGAATGGTTGCGCCGAGGCAAAGCAGACGAATGCACGTTGAGGAGGAATTGGCACTTGCAGTTGCCCAGTGCGTGCAGTGTGTCCTGTCAAGGTCGCCATGAATCAGACAACAGGAGGACGAGGGAATAACAATGGACATAACAAACGAACGGGAGGATGGATGTGGGGCCTTGAGGAGGGTGAAAGGAAAGGAAGGGGGTGCGTGGAAGGGGGTGGGGGCGGGATCAGGAGGCGAGTGTAGAGATCGTGGGGGCCTGTGAGTGATTGAACGCTGCCAGTGACATACGATGGCCTCTGCTGTCAGCAATGAGAGAAGCTGTCACGGCCCCCAGACAGGGCAACACTTCTTACCTTGTCCCTCACTTCCATCGACTCTTCCGCTTGCAATTCTTGCTTCTAACATTCCCTCGCCCCCCATCCCCACCCCACCCCGTCTCACTCCATCGACTCTTCCGCTTGTAATTCTTGCTTCTAACATTCCCTCGCCACCCATCCCCACCCCACCCCGCCTCACTCCACCGAGTCGCACACAGATCGAACACATTTTTAAAACTTTCCAGCTTCTTCATTTACCCACCATTGCCGTGGTGACGTCATCCACTATTACCATCTTGGTCACCGCAGTCACGTCTCCCACAGGGGCTCTTTGTGTATGCTCTCAGCTTGGTTTGTGTTTCTCTGTAAATAGAGAGAGAGAGAGAGAGAGAGAGAGAGAGAGAGAGAGAGAGAGAGAGAGAGAGAGAGAGAGAGAATGTAATGTTATTATATTTAGGCCGCCAGCCCTTTACCATTGATGAGGAAATCATACATTTAGCTCTCTGTGATAGACAAGTACAAGCAAGATTTATCACCGAATAATATGTGAAAACTCTTCTTCACGAAGTTTTAAAGCATAGTGAACATACATGGCCACGTCTCTTGTTTTCTTGTGTTGGCTGCATTAATGAGCTGTGCGCACGTATAATGGGTTCCTGTACGAAGATATTGCCCAAGATACTTCACCCTGAGATCTGAATAAAAGACATTCTGTGAACCCGAGTCAGTATTGACTCTGGCACAGTTCGCAATGAATGCGTAATAGACTTGACCCTTCGCATTACAGCATTGCGCGAAAAATAGTTCGTTCTGATACTATTTCTTTCTCCACTTTTTACAGAAATCATTCAGATGCCAAAACTTGTTTCCATTTCAACACAAACATTTTATTTTATCGACTAAACGCTTGTTTATTGCCTCAACAAGAGTAAGTTAAGACTTTTGTGCGAAATAATCTTAGAACTACGGCGTATGTCAGGGAGCAGATCGGCTATCGCACAAACATCTCGTGTGACCTCCATTTGCATATTTCGGACGAAAACCTTCCATCACGTGATGTCAACTGGGCTAGAGATACTTTCGC
>JAWQFJ010021669.1:2500-7500 GCA_034096865.1 Theodoxus fluviatilis
CCTGTAGCACACACCGGCCTGCAGCACACACACACCGGCTTGCAGCACACACCGGCTTGCAGCACACACCGGCTTGCAGCACACACCGGCTTGCAGCACACACCGGCTTGCAGCACACACCGGCCTGCAGCACACACCGGCTTGCAGCACACCCCGGCTTGCAGCACACACCGGCCTGCAGCACACACCGGCTTGCAGCACACCCCGGCCTGCAGCACACACCGGCTTGCAGCACACCCCGGCTTGCAGCACACACCGGCCTGCAGCACACACCAGCTTGCAGCACACACCGGCTTGCAGCACACACCGGCCTGCAGCACACACCGGCCTGCAGCACACACCGGCTTGCAGCACACACCGGCTTGCAGCACACACCGGCCTGCAGCACACACCGGCTTGCAGCACACACCGGCCTGCAGCACACACCGGCCTGCAGCACACACCGGCCTGCAGCACACACCGGCTTGCAGTACACACCGGCCTGCAGCACACACCGGCTTGCAGCACACACCGGCCTCCAGCACACACCGGCCTGCAGCACACACCGGCCTGCAGCACACACCGGCTTGCAGCACACACCGGCTTGGAGCACACACCGGCCTGTAGCACACACCGGCCTGCAGCACACACCGGCTTGCAGCACACACCGGCTTGCAGCACACACCGGCTTGCAGCACACACCGGCTTGCAGCACACCCCGGCTTGCAGCACACCCCGGCTTGCAGCACACACCGGCTTGCAGCAGTCACCGGCCTGCAGCACACACCGGCCTGCAGCACACACCGGCTTGCAGCACACACCGGCCTGTAGCACACCGGCCTGCAGCACACACCGGCCTGTAGCACACACCGGCTTGCAGCACACACCGGCCTGCAGCACACACCGGCCTGTAGCACACATCGGCCTGCAGCACACACCGGCTTGCAGCACACACCGGCCTGCAGCACACACCGGCTTGCAGCACACACAGGCTTGCAGCACACACCGGCTTGCAGCACTCACCGGCCTGCAGCACACATCGGCCTGCAGCACACACCGGCTTGCAGCACACACCGGCCTGCAGCACTCATCGGCTTGCAGCACTCACCGGCTTGCAGCACACACCGGCTTGCAGCACTCACCGGCTTGCAGCACACACCGGCTTGCAGCACACACCGGCTTGCAGCACTCACCGGCTTGCAGCACACACCGGCTTGCAGCACACACCGGCCTGCAGCACACACCGGCCTGCAGTACACACCGGCCTGCAGCACACACCGGCCTGCAGCACACACCGGCCTGCAGCACACACACACCGGCTTGCAGCACACACCGGCTTGCAGCACACACCGGCCTGCAGCACACACCGGCTTGCAGCACACACCGGCTTGCAGCACACACCGGCTTGCAGCACACACCGGCTTGCAGCACACACCGGCTTGCAGCACACACCGGCTTGCAGCACACACCGGCTTGCAGCACACACCGGCCTGCAGCACACACCGGCTTGCAGCACACACACACCGGCCTGCAGCACACACCGGCCTGCAGCACACACCGGCCTGCAGCACACACCGGCCTGCAGCACACACCGGCCTGCAGCACACACCGGCCTGCAGCACACACCGGCTTGCAGCACACACCGGCCTGCAGCACACACCGGCTTGCAGCACACACCGGCTTGCAGCACACACCGGCCTGCAGCACACACCGGCCTGCAGCACACACCGGCCTGCAGCACACACCGGCCTGCAGCACACACCGGCCTGCAGCACACACCGGCCTGCAGCACACACCGGCCTGCAGCACACACCGGCTTGCAGCACACACCGGCCTGCAGCACACACCGGCCTGCAGCACACACCGGCCTGCAGCACACACACACCGGCTTGCAGCACACACCGGCCTGCAGCACACACCGGCCTGCAGCACACACCGGCCTGCAGCACACACACACCGGCTTGCAGCACACACCGGCCTGCAGCACACACCGGCCTGCAGCACCCACCGGCCTGCAGCACACACCGGCTTGCAGCACACACCGGCCTGCGGCCTAGAGCGATAGGATTTCTCTTTAAGGTTGTAATTCCACAACGAGATAAAAGATAGCATCAGCGATTTCATGGATTGTTTCTTATGTAAATCCTGACCTTGCACCAAATTTATTTAATCAAAACCGTTTTTGAACTGTTTGAGTTATAGTTGCCGAGTAACCAACGTACCATCTAACCGACCGAAAAAAATAACCTCTTTGTTGGATGTAACAATCTGCCTTTAAAATAGCGCAAAACTGAAACCGAAATGCCTGTGACCTCCAGGAAGGGAGAAGACATTCTTCCTGACCTTTCTGCCCACTGAACAACTTCCCCTGATAACACCGCGCCACTGATCTGTCAGCACGGAGAATTATCTCCAGCTATCCTGGGACGCATCATCAGGACTGACCTTCCAGCCAATAGCTCATTTGCTGCTTTCCCACAATGCTCTGCACCAGGTCACTCTCTGCAAATTCCTGGAGTTCCCTTTTCAGTCGCTTCGTGACTCATGGGACAATCATTCACGCTGTGCTGAGCAGGTGATGGATAGGTGATGGATAGGTGGCAGTCAGGCCGTGGGCATTCGATGGTCAGGGGACAAACAGGTAAATCTGGAGCCATTAACGCGTGGACATAGAGTGGACATAGATGGCTCATAGGTCACCGTTTTACAGCCCCCGGTCCTGCACAAAAGAGACAGTACATGATATGTTGACTGGGCACATTTCTATGGATGAGAGATGGGTGAGAAGGGTCATCATCTCAGCCTTCCTCGATTGACGTGGAAGGAATTTTTCTTGTTACTAACGTTAAGGTGGATTTGCAAGAGTTCGTCTCCTGCCCGTACCAAGTATGTAGTACCATCCATGTCAAGTGTGGGATTAGCGATCGACAAGAAGAAGTCAAGTGTGGGATTAGTACTCGAATTTTCGACAAAACAAAGATGAAACTTATCTAGAAAGAAAAGACCATTGATGCACTGAAGCATGTTGTCCTACTAGATGCACACTGAAGACAAGGAACGTATGGCTTGTTTCTCTTATTTGGTACAGGTCAACGTTTGAACAGTTTCATAGTTATTGTGCAAGAAAGATTGGACAGAGAGACCTTGGAATGGGAGATATCTGGATGATTTATTTCTTGCAATTTCCTTTTGGCTGCTACCTTGTGTCGTTACTATGTGTTGCAACCCTGTGTGTGCCTGAATGAGTATGAATGTACACGTATAAGGTGAACATCTATGATGCACCTTCTTCTCTGTGTGACTGTGTGACTGTGTGACTGTGCGAGTGTTGGTTCAACGTCTTTGACGAGCCAACAAAGAAAAAAACATCGTCTTAAATGGAGCTTCCTCAACGCCATGTTTACTATTGATATGTAGATCGCCAGCTCCTGGCAGTTCCTTGTCCGGTAGTCTCCTCTCTTGCATGAGTGAATAGTCAGCTCCTCAACCTCTACTCGCGTGATAAAACCCTGTCTCTTCACAGGCGGATTTAGGCCAGCGAGCTTTGGCGTTTGATTACGTGTGACGCGCAGTGTCGTGAATCAATCCCTGAGATGGAAGAAATCTGGATGATTAATTTCTTAGTGCCTCTGTTCCACTGAATGTGACTCGTTGATACGAGGCAGACGAAACGTGTTCACTCCACAAAGAACCCCAGCATGCATCTTGGTTTCATGATTCTTGAACTGATGTTGAAATAGACGATCATCATTTCAGGAAACTCTCTTACGATGTGGCCTTGTGGTATTGACCCGTCCACAGCCACGCCCCTTTCTCGCTGTAGCTCGCGTGGTATCACATGCAGGCGGCAAAATGGCTTCCACGCTAACGCCGACTGAGTCGTTGCGTTGTATTCCGGACAGCATTTGTGTCACATTTTTGCCAGACAGTGAGAAGATTTCTCAGACTGTGGTAGACAGGGGTATGAATAAATACTACTCATGTTATTTAGACGAAATTAAGATCTATGAGCAAGAGGAATCAACGGTGGAGGTGACAGCTAGGGAAGTGGAGGTGGTGCTGGCATCTGCGTGACAATGAGCGTCGTATCTGTCTGTTGTCAGGTGCCTGTAAAATGTTGTTCAAGTATTCCAGTGATCAGGTAGTTAAGTTTAAAACGGATTGAGCGCCTCGGGTTGGTGTAGAGTCGCTATACAAAACTACTACCTTTACCTTCACTAGTTGCATTGATGAGAAAGAAATTTACCAACCACGCTCGATTCGAAGATTTGATCGAGACAGGGGTGAACTTTTGCTCTTCGCTTACGTTGGATGGGATATATTCTGTTCTAATCCTGGAGCTTTGTATAACCGTGCTCTACCCAAAATCTCAGAACTACCATCACGACAGACAATCTGTGTAATGAGATGGTAAGGTACATAAGCATCATCCTCGCAGTGAAGCGTTACTGTACGTCTATCCTCACTCAACCCTCACGCTCCCTCCCAAAATTTGCTTCCTGAAGCCTAGAAATGAATAAACTTATGTTATTAAACAACAGTAATGTTCAATTTCAAATGCAGATCTGAGACTCACCCCCGCGCAGACTCCTTTGTTTTTATTAAGCCGGTTGAGATTTAGCTGATCGTGTGGCCGGCAGCACGCCTTGATCCACGCCATGGCATCGGCTCTTCTGCTTTTTACAGAGGGAAATTGATGCAATTTGCCTCCTACTATTTTATCGGGATATCGTTGATCACCAGAGCATGTGCCCCACTGGCAGTGAACAACCATTTTGTTGTGGTTGTGCGATAGGCTAGAACCGAAGCGAAAACGCGTGATGGAGTCAAAGAGACGCTGGTTCCAGACAGTGCCGTATTTGTGATACCAGTGTGAGCAAGAGAAGTCTGCGCTAAAAATAGACTAGTTCCGCGCCAGCGATTGGCTAAGCCCAGCGACCGCGTGGGCCGTGTGGATGGGTCTATAGTTTATGGACGTTAAGAATTGTTCTGCGCATGACCAGAATTTAATGGATTGATTT
>JAWQFJ010021669.1:12500-25042 GCA_034096865.1 Theodoxus fluviatilis
CCACGCTCGTCCTCAGTGCCTCCCTCTCTCCCCCACCCCCACCCCCTTCCATCCTGATTGACATGCAAGGAGCGTGTATCCGTGTATCATTTCCTGAATGATTTGACAGTACAAAGAGTCACGTGGCTGATGAGAGGGCAAAATGGTGTAGACCGGCTGCCCGAGATACCAGTCGTCAGACGAGTTTTCATGAATGAATCACGTACGCGCAGGGTTCGTACAGGTTTTTAGATACAAAATTCCATGACTTTTACATGACTTTCCATGAGCCTCAATAACATTTTCCATGACTTAGCGTACTGTGATACATGGCAGTTTTAAAGAGAAAAGTGTGTGGCGCACGACCAAAGTCACGCAGGCTCTTGTGCAGAAAGTTCTGGATAAAAGCCCCATCAGATATGGCCTTGCCAGGAACCTGGGCCCGTATTCACAACGGCGATTTATCGGCGATTTATTTTAACTCCGATTTATCTCTAAACTCAGACGATTCCAACTGTCTGTTCCGCTCTCCCTTGGCTGGAAACCAGTATATATAGCAAAGCGCAACCTAGGATCCTCTGACGAGCGTACCTTATCTAACCGATCAAGATAACGCGGGGCTAGGGGATAAATCGAGTGTTAAAAAGATAAATCGCCGTTGTGAATACGGGCCCTGAGCTGGATGTCTCCAAATGACTTTGTGAAGAATGATCTGCGCCAAAATAACAAAGCCCAGTTCCAGAACTGCCTCCAGGTCCTTGAAGCAGCCAAGAGAATGGCAGCCAGTGATGTCGATGATGTTGTCAGTGAGATGTCTCATTTTGAGGCAGAGGTGCAACAGTGCAGTGAGCTGAGTTCACAGTTTCAGTCATTTTGCCATCCACAGGACCGACTGGACACCTTCTGGGTAGAAACACTGCACCACAAACAAAACAAGCTCTTTTCACTTTCTCCTCGTTTGAACCAACTGACCCGACCGGCGTGGAAATGAAACCAGGTCATCTAGCCAAAGAACCAATCAGGAAGCAGAAGACAAACAAGCCTTCAAAATTAATCAATGGGATGCAAGGGCACGTTTTCCTGTCGTTCGCAGCGTGCAAAAATAGATTGAGAGTATCGCGCGAAGCACAGCCTAGAAAACATCTTTTCTTTCTTTCTTTTTTTATTTATTAAATTCCATCTTTTTTCATGACTTAAATTGAAATTCCGTGATCTTCCAGGCCTGGAAAATGAAAAATCAAATTTCATGACTTTCCAGGTTTTCCATGACTTGTACGAACCCTGTACGCGTCTGGACGCTCTGAAGTCATGGTTACCACAAAACGTCTTCACGCTGAGTTGTCATGGTGACCGTGAACGTCACGACGTCAGGTTGTCATGATGGCTGCAAACGTCGCAACGCTATGTTGACGTGGCAATCACAAACTTCCGTGTACCTGATTAGTCATGTCACTCTGAGTGACGAGATTGCCTCAAGTGCGTCGTCAGCGTTCATTCCCCCTCACGTTAAGGGATTTTGGAACAGCAAATTTTTTTTTTTTTTTTTTTGGGGGGGGGGGAGGGGTTCGGGGTGGGTGGGGGGGGGGGTCGTTGCTTCGTATTGACTTTCAAATAGCTTCACTAAATCTTAATTGCAAATTTGTCACGCTTCTTTCTTGGTTTATCCTCTTCCAGACAAATGGCATTTTCATATCATTTGTCGCATTTCAACTTCCTGCTCTCTCATCCTCCTCCTGCTTCTCGTCAGTCTGCTTCTTCTAACCTAACTGCTTCTCCACCTGCTACTGCTACTGCTCCTCCTCCTCTTCCTCCCGCTCCAGCTGCTCGTCCTCTTGCTGCTCTTGCTGTTGCCCCCCCCCCCCCCCCCCCCCCCCAATCTCTTGCTGCTCGTTCTGGTCTTCGTAATCTCTCTCCCCCCCCCCTCTCTCTCTCTCTCTCTCTCTCTCTCTCTCTCTCCCCTCCTCCTCCTCCTCCTTACTCCTCCTCGTCTACCACCTCTTTTTGTCACATCCAGCTCCTTTTCTCTGGTATTACTCTTCGCCGCAACCACTTGTCTGTTTTGCCCTTGTCCGTGTGTTTCCTTTTCTGAAGTTACGTGCTGGCGTCCATCGCAGCCGAGAATACATCTTGGTCGATGTGGACGATGAGTCCAGCATATGCATAGGCCATTCTTTGCCATGACTATCGTCTGAGATCGACTTGAAGTCGTAGATAATGTCAGACAGTAATATGAGAGGACCAATCACGGTGATTTACCATTCTCTATGGGCTTTGAAGCCATTGCCACGTGAATGTTTCGTGCAATACAACTGTGCTCTGATTAGAAGAGAACATATGAGGCTTCGTATTGCCTTTCATTACCTCGAATAAGACGAAGACATTTTAACGAAGGATCGACCAGTAATTAAATACATGTCAGTTAGGTATCAGACAGCTGCACTGAAGGATAAAATTCCTCGTTGAAGAATGGCGTATATCTACATGTAATTTACTGCTGTCACCTGTCTTGATGTACGAGTAGACATAATGTACTATATTCGTTGATCGTAATTGGACAGATGCAGAAGTCTCCAACAGATCCATGGCTGCCGAACCGAGGAAGTTTTTCAGCGAAGGCAGTCGTGGTGTTTTTTGCCATCGAGGATTACTGAAAAGCGCGAAAATAAAGTTCTACGCCTGGAAACACCAATCCGATACCCATGCACTACTGCACATTGTGCACAAATTCAAATGTGAACACTATGTCAGCATTTTAACGTATGTATTTATATCTATCTATGTCGTCCTTGTCATCGTCCGCCCGTCCGTTTGCCGTCTTGTCTGCCTGTTATATCTGTTTATGTGTATGCCTATTTGTCTATCTGTGAGTCTGTCTCTGTTTCTCTTTTTGTCTGTCCGTCAGTGTCTGGATATAGGTCAGTCTTTGTCTTTTTTTGTGAAGGCATGTTTGTCTGTCTATCTGTGTGTCTGTCTCTGTTTCTCTTTCTGTCTGTCCGTCTGTTTGTGGATATAGGTCTGTCTTTGTCTTTTTTGTGTAGGCATGTTTGTCTGTCTATCTGTGTGTCTGTATCTGTTTCTCTTTCTGTCTGTCCGTCTGTTTGTGGATATAGGTCTGTCTTTGTCTTTTTTGTGTATGCTGTTTGTCTGTCTATCTCTGTGTCTGTCTCTGTTTATCTGTCTCTCTGCCCGTCTGTGTCTGGATATAGGTATGTCTTTATCATTTTGTTTCTCTGTTTATCTGACTGTCTGCCCGTCTTGCTTCTCCTGCCTTCGTCGTTTTCTCTTACCACTTTCGATGACAGTGTAGACGGAAAGTGTCTTGTTTGCTGACCTCTACATGTACAAAGTGGCTTCCGGACGCACCCGTTCCAAATGGACCGTCCATTTGTTTTTGTTCGAAGGACCACCGAGAACGGTCACGACAAAGATGATGTATGGATAGGATCCTGTGAGCAGGTAACCAATACAGCGCCACCTAATGGTGAGAACAAACACGAGCAGGGTGCTGAACAAAATATTTCGATAGACTGTGATCGATGCCATCCTGCCGATAGAGCAAATAGCCCAAACAGGGCAGAGCCGTGTTCCATCGTTAATGGCAAAAGTGGGGAGAGTAATGGGAGGAGCGAAGCCAGACTGGCAAACGTGCAGGCAGGGGAAAATGGAACAGGAAGGAATGAGTATATAGTGACTACTGAAGATGGGAGGAAGGACGAATTTGAGAGAGAGAGAGAGAGAGAGAGAGAGAGAGAGAGAGAGAGAGAGAGAGAACGAGAGAGAGAGAGAGACCGAGAGAGAACGAGAGAGAGAGGACAGAGAGATAGAGCGAGAGAGAACGAGAACGAGAGAGAGAGAGAGAGAGAGAGAGAGAGAGAGAGAACGAGAGAGAGAGAGAGAGACAGAGAGAGAGAGAGAGACAGACAGACAGACAGACAGACAGACAGACAGACAGACAGACGGACAGACGGACGGACGGACGGACGGACGGACGGAGGCAGATGCAGTTAAATATTAACGTGTTTGTATGTACCCGCTCACACAGTCTCTGTTTGTTTGTGTGTTTGTGTGTCTGTTTGTGTGTCTGTGTATCTGTGTGTGTGTGTGTGTGTGTTTGTGTGTGTGTGTCTGTCTGTCTGTCTGTCTGTGTGTGTGCGTGTGTGTGTGTGTCTGTCTGTTGTCTGTCTGTGTGTCTGTCTGTCTGTCTGTGTGTCTGTGTGTCTGTGTGTCTGTCTGTGTGTCTGTGTGTCTGTCTGTGTGTCTGTGTGTGTGTGTCTGTCTGTCTGTCTGTCTGTCTGTCTGTCTGTCTGTCTGTGTGTCTCTGTGTGTGTCTGTCTGTGTGTCTGTGTGTGTGTCTGTCTGTCAGTCTGTGTGTGTGTCTGTCTGTCCGTCCATCCGTTCATCCGTCCGTCCGTCCGTCTGTCTGTCTGTCTGTCTGTCTGTCTGTCTGTCTGTCTGTCTGTCTGTCTGTCTGTCTGTCTGTCTGTCTGTCTGTCTGTGTGTCTGTCTGTGTGTCTGTCTGTCTGTCTGTCTGTCTGTGTGTCTGTCTGTCTGTCTGTCTGTCTGTCTGTGTGTGTGTCTGTCTGTTTGTCTGTCTCTTTCTGCTTCTGTGTATGTGTCTGTGTGTCTGTCTGTCTGTGTGTCTGTCTGTCTGTGTGTCTGTCTGTCTGTGTGTCTGTCTGTGTGTCTGTCTGTCTGTGTGTCTGTCTATCTGTCTGTGTGTCTGTGTGTCTGTCTGTCTGTTTGTCTGTGTGTCTGTCTGTCTGTGTCACTATCGACGAAGCTGTCCCCGCACGCCCTTTTAGTGCTTACCCTGTTGTGGCCTCTCCCGCCCTGTGATGTTGGTGCAGAAAACTCCTTCTGACTTCCCTCACTGAACTCTCCTCACTGCCTCGCCGCCCTGCACGTGTTTCACCTGCCCTTGTCACACTATATATTTCCATTCCACAGCCAGCCTTGTTACTTTGGCCTGATGAAGAAGCCTCAGCTTCGAAAGCTTGCCGAAAAGAAATACAGAGCATCGCTGCACGCCCCTGCCAACCCGCTGCCTCTCCATCCTGTAGCGGTGATTACCCGCATCGGCGGCAGTACAACCCCCAAACGGCCCTCTTCAGGGCCAGACTTGCTCATGAAAGAAACAGTCGGTTGCTTGTCTTCTACTCTTCTTTTCAGTGTCTGTGTGTCTGTCTGTCTGTGTGTCTGTGTGTCTGTCTGTCTGTCTCTCTCTCTCTCACTGACGTAGTCACGGATAACAACCGTTCGGCTGCAGATACATACCACAGTTAATCACAGAAAAACACATGCATGAACATGCAAATTTACATACAAACACACTGTCAGACACTCAAGTAAACAGACGAACACACAGACTGATACACAAATACACAGATACACGGGAGTTAGGGAAGAAGTGGGTAGATTGAAGTACATGCAGTTCAAGAGAATAATGCAAGCATGCAATTGCACTAGAAACGACTGTATTTCCAAACACATGTAAAAAAGAATGTTAGCAAGTGCAGACACACAGGATAATTTTTGTGTGTATGAACTATTGAAGCGGTCTCCACCTGTGACGACCGTGGAATTGATGTTAATTGGCTGGTTACCTCGAGACTAACGCAAACAACAGGGACAAATGACTTCGACCCACGCCACTCAGTTCAACAACGAGGAAAAAAACTCAGTCAACTACACGTCATATGACGCAGTTTTTCCGCGCTTTCATCGACAAGGCTAATGGTACTTGTTGTCGTGACTGAAACAAACACTTTGGTCGCTGTTGTTTTCAGAAGTCACCAGAACGATGACGTAATAAGCTGGTGTTTGTTCTCTTTCAGAAGGTTGTTGATACAACAAACCCCGATGGGAAATAGGAAATGAGTTCCTACTGGTCAGTGATGGTCAATGACCAGATGCAGAATGCCATTGCCAGCATCATCAGTCCGACCCACCTCCCATGCAGCTCTGCCTCTGGTGCATCTGAGGTCTATGATGCAGGCAACTCAAACCTGTTTTGGAACTTGAGTGGGGACACAGATGCAGGCATAGACCCCACTGCTGAGCAGTTCCAAGGGGAGATGCCTATAGAGGACGATCTTGAGGTAGCTGTCAACAGTATTGTCAATATCATGTAAGGGGTAGAGATCCTCCAGCCGCCACCTGGTGGCTATGTGAAAATGCCCTCTGCGGGGCATTGCAGTGCTTTATGCCATTAGTTGTCCTAATCAGGACTGGTTGGTTCCCTGTGGGGCCACGATGTGGTGCAATGGTACAATGGCATGGGTAATGTCTCAGGAAGTATTTTGTAAGAGATTGAGAATCTCCTACTGCTGTCTTTTTGACTGTCCTTTTCAGAACACGTCATGTCATTTTGAAATCCTCACGTTCAACATTATCCGGCATAACTTGCTTGCTATGGATATTTGTAATGAATAAATTAGTTCCTACTGTAACAGTTTGGTTTAAATAGCCAGTGGCTGGAAGTATCTCGATGTTATTCTTGTTTTGCCCCCCCCCCTCCCCTATTTCCTCATATCGCGATGTTTTTCTCTCTCTTTTCCCCTCCCAAAAGGCTCTTTATTTTCTTTCTTTCTTTCTTTTCTTAACGACTGAGAGACCTCTAGGACAGCAATCAAGGAAGAGGACAAACTTGTTTTCGTAGCTCTTGCCACCTCTGTATTCCTGACAGACGCAAACAACCGGTCACGTTTCTCTCCGCGTTCTTCGATGACTCACTTTCTTGATCCCCCAAGTGAATGCGCAGACGGTGTAGCCCTATTTCGGGAAAATATGCTCGCAACAATAATCATACATTTGGAAACCGGCTGTCAAAATGTTTATAACCACTTATACAAAAAAGAAAAAAACACCAATGATCAATTCCGAACACAGTAGGTGAGTGATCGATCTGCTATTGATCACTAAGTTTCTCATGCGTCAACATCTGCTCAGGTTCCACAGTCTCTAACAAACACACACGAAGAGACAATTCGTTGACACAACTGCCGCATTCAGTGAGAGCCAGCGTTTCTTCGGCTCTCACAATATCTTACGTATTGGGAAACTAGAACGGTAAATGTGATTATGTTTTCCGTTTGTGAGATCGAACAGCACGCGAGATGAAAAGAAACGCTAATTGCAGAGAGAAGCAAACATCTGAATTCGATCATGGCCTTTCAGTGAAGTCTAAGTGCTTTGTCTATTGAAAGCCTGTCTGTTCGCACTTGTTGACCGAATGTTATCGCAGCTTATCCACAGCAAGCCCCAGCTTGTCATCGAACTGAAGCCATCGTTTCCCCCGCCAAAAGAAGCGGAAGTCACGAACGACGAAAGCCCTGTTGACACAATCTGCGACCTAGAAAACGGCGTCTTCGTGCGAGTAGGCGATGGACGATCGTACTGAGCAAACATTTCGCCTCCCGAAGCTTTTATTGCGAGGGAATGGTGGCGGGCGTCAACGGCGATGGCAATGGACAAACACATGTATGATTGATGAGATTGTGGGTTCGCTTGCTCGACTACCCTGACAAGAAAAAGGGATCAGGTCACCTTGCCGCAATGGCCAAGTTGCACAATAACCAATTGATGGCAGTTGTGTGGCCCAAGGCCTTCCTGCCATTCACGTCTGTTTGCTTGCTTACCAGGTAGTCTCTCTATGTTCTCCATGTCTGTATGTCTTCTCATGCGTTTGTGCGAGTATATGTGCGAATTAGTGTAACTATGTGTGCGCGTGTGTCTGTCGCTGCCTATGTGTGTCACATGCACCTTCTCTCTCTCTCTCTCTCTCTCTCTCTCTCTCTCTCTCTCTCTCTCTCTCTCTCTCTCTCTCTATCTATCTCTCTCTCTCTGTCTCTCTAGTGCTAGGCATAATTGTTGATGAACAACTAACTTGGGAACAACATGTCAATTCCTTATGCAAAACTATTGCTAAGAACATTTTCCTTCTCTCCAAACTGAGGCATTTGTCACCACCGATGCATGCACAATGTTTTTTCACGCACACATAAATTCCCATATTAATTTTGCATCTGTTGTGTGGGATGGCTCTATGGCAGTACACTTGAACAAGATTAAATCACTGTACAGACGAGCTGCCAAGCTTATCATTTCCGACTCAACATTGTCTACGGATGAAAAGATAAAAAATCTTAGCTTACTGCCCTTCCAAAAACACCTCGTCCTCAATAAATGCATCCTTATGCACAAAATTGCTCATTCACAAGCACCGAAGTTTCTTACTGATCTCTTCATGCGTCCCCAAACAAGCCACTCACTATCTCGCAACACTTTCATTCTACCACAACCTAGAGTAGATATTTTCAAAGGCAGTATTACATATTCAGGTATTATGATATGGAATACACTCCCATTGCACCTAAGGAACAATACTTCCATGAAGTCTTTTAAAGCATCCATACGTGATTATCTATTCAGATGATTTCACTTCTGTCGCCTGTACATATGACATGTATTGCTTGATCTTCAAGACTCACTGAGCTGACAGTTGTCAAAGGCATCTACTAAAATATTTGTCATTGTTGATCGTATTCTTCATATACCTTACCAATTGTTGTACATGGATTAGCTACTGTGTATTTTGTGTCTTAATTATCAGTGTTTTCAGTTCTTTATGAGCAAGGACAATTGGTAAGATAGGCAGAAATGCCTAAAATTTCATCCTTGATAAATAAAGAATCAAAAAATCTCTCTCTCTGTCTCTCTCTCTCTTTCTCTCTCTCGCACACACACATACACACACACATACACACACACACGCACACACACACACACGCACGCACGCACGCACGCACACACACACACACTCACACGCACACACATACACACACATCTCTCTCTCTCTCTCTCTCTCTCTCTCTCTCTCTTCCTACTCTTTTTGAACATGTTCACCAATAGCCTTCATCAGGCAATCAGACCAGACATGTGAAACAGACGAAGGAAGCACTCTATTGTGCCTGCAACGATACGATATACACACCCGACCAAAACATGGCCACACTACAGTGCTACATAAAGATCACAGGAAAGCCTTGCTGGGTCATTCTCCACCTGCTGTGGTGACGTCATTTTGGGATCTGTTGATACTCCATATTCAGGCCACACTCAAAGTGAGTGGACAGTTTCGAAGTAATCGAACTAGCTTGAAAAGGTAAACCTTGATACGAAATCTTCGTGAAAAAGGTCTGGCTGAACTCATTGTGGTACGCCAGAGATAGAGTTTACTATTGCAGGCTGAAATCATTAAGGAAGGTACGCTGGAGACAAGCTAATGCAATTGCATTCCATTGCAGTGTATCTCTAGTTTACCAGAATGGGCTGAAATAACATTCAGCCAAGATTCCAAGTCTTCGCCAACTCCTATTATAGCGAAGTCTTATTAAAACCAGAATATATGGCACAAGTCTTTGCAAAAATTCGCCAAGACTTGGGAGAGTCTTGATGATGGCCTTTTGACAACAGCCATAAAGTGAGGCTTCTGAAGTACTCTGCCATCCCAGCATCTCTGATAGCGTTGCGTGTGAAATGGGTGGGCCACCAGTGCAGTCAGTCGCGAGTCAGTGTATGTCTGCAACAATGAGGAGCGGAACCAGAATCCTGTCGAAGAACAAAGCAACAAGGATGCAGGCCCTTTGTTGATCCATGCTGCTCAACAACAGTTGATTTTCACTAGCATTTCACACAAACGTTTAGTTACAAAGATGTGATCCTCTACAACCCTGTTTCCATGTGGGTTGGGGGTAAGAATAGACCCACCGCGTCTCCCTTCACGGTTCATAATAGACGAATGACTAGGAACAACGAGGTTTGACTTGCTTTTGCCCTAATCAACAGATGCTGACAGGCCGTAAACTCCATGCATCATCCATTCATCTCCACAGCCTTGCGCGCAAGGCGAAGCAGTGGCATGTCTTCTTTGAATGACGTCATGGCGTGGCTGAGAGTCTTAGACCTCTGTCGGCACGGGTGGCGAGCACTGGACAAAAGCGACAATGACAGCAATGACTGTAACGACGACGTCGACCACTGCAGCAGCAAATACACTACTGGCAACACCGACCAACCAACCAACCAACCAGTCAGCCAGCCAAAAAACCAAGCAAACGAATAGCCAACCAACCGACCGACAAACCGACCGACCAGCCAGCCAGCCAGGCAACCGATTGACCAACCGACCGACCAACCGACCGACCGATCGACCAGCCAGCCAGGCAACCAACCGACCGACCGACCGACCAACCAGCCAACCAACCAACAACCAACCAAACCAACCCAACCCATCCCAACCCAACCCGACCCAACCCTACCCTACCCAATCCAACCCAACCCAACCCAACCCATCCCATCCCATCCCAACCCAACCCAACCCAACCCAACCAAAAAACCAACCAACTAACCAACCAACTAACCAACCAGCCAACAACCAACCAACCAACCAACTAACCAACCACCCAACCAACTTACCAACCAACCAACCAACCAACCAACCAACCAACCAACCAAACCAATCAACCAAACAAACAACCAACCAACCAACCAACCAACCAACCAACCAACCAATTAACCAATCAGCCAGCTAACCAATCAACCAGCCAGCCAGCCAAGCAAGCAAGCAAGCAACCAAGCAAGTCTCTATGGTCGGAACAGGACAGGATCTTTCAGATCCAATCAGGTTTATGACTGTATTAATAATGATAATGATTTCAACTTTTGAGGAAATTATTCAAACATTGCAACGTATTTTGTAAATAGGAAGCAAGTTCACGTTTAACTTCAATGCACATTTTACCTATCATAAATATCTCATGTGCTCAAACAAAATATATGACACCCACGATACGGCAATAGTGTCAAGACACGTATTTCATTGGACATAAAGTAACGCCCAACAACGAAAGGTCAAGACGAGATGTTATCAACCGCAGTTCATGATGCAAGACTGCAACCACCCAGGACCTTAGTCCAGTACAAGCAAATTGTTCATCTGAAAATTTTACGCTCACCATACGCTACACCATTAAGTTGGTATAGAGAGGAGAACGCGAGCGAGCAAGCGAGCGAGAGAGGGAGAGAGAGAGGGAGAGAGAGAAAGAGAAAGAGAGAGAGAGAGGAAGAGAGAGAACGAGAGAGAGAGAGAGAACGAGAGAACGACATAGAGATGGAGAGAGAGAGAGAACGAGAGTAGTTATAGAGTTGGGGTTGCCACCTCACCTCTAATTAGCCGACTGTTCACTTTTTAAAAATTGATTAGCAGACTGAGCACTTTTTAGCAAGGAGGGGGGAGCGGGGAGCGAAGCAGCCACGCCGGCCGCCTGCAGTGCTGCAAGGCCAAGGCAGCCAGGGGATTACTGATCCGACTTTGCCGCTAAAAATAACCAGTAAACACTTGCAGCTGTGCGATTTCGATCACTAATTTTCGATAAAAATGAAGAAAATCACATGTTTTAGAGTTATGTTAAAGCATGGTGGCTATATTGTGAAAGTACTGAATTCCTTTTTAGCCAGATTGAGTACCCCACATGTAGAAAACTGTTGAAAAAAAGTTGATTTAGACCACATGACAATACCGGATACAACAGACAACAAACCAAAGGACCATTTCAAACTACAATCAGTACAGCGTGTTTTTGAAGGTATGTTATTTGGTTAATTTATCAATATTATCACAATTTTAATCAAGAAGACACTTTTTGAGTGATTATGTTCTTTGTTAAAATTCTGTACTTACAATTAAAAAAACACAAAATCCAGCTCCACACCAGTGGTACCATGTTGCAGGAATCATGTTGGTATAAAAGGTTGGCTTCCTACGTTCACTGATGAATCCCTGCCAGGTTTGGCAACAGGTTGTGATAGATTGGGTATCGATTCTCTTGATTGTGGTCTAGGAAAGGGTATGTCGGCATTGTTCTGTGCTACAGACCCCGGGTCAATGAGCAGACAGTACACCCGTTCATCTGGCTGCTATCCTACTCTTGATAGTGCACTATCAGAGGAAGCACCCATTTGAGCACGTAGAGAATGTGCTGTCAGTTGTTGAGTAAGAACCATACTTCCTCTGGGAATAAACCGTGCACAAACCAAAGCTCCTCTCCAGAGGAAGTACATACAGGGACTTAATGGTTTTGCTTTTTTATGAAAGGGAGAGTATTGTCTCCCCCTTTTCAAACCACTACAACATTGCAAGAGAGGTGCCATGACACCAACTAATACTCCAGCTGGGAATTCTTCTACAACTTAATGTACTCCTTGCCACGCATGGAACACCATTTTTGCTTGAGCCTTCAGACATCCACAACCGCTAGCTCTGCAAGGTACGTGTTTTTTGTCTCTGTTTCACTGATGTTTGTTCTGTTAAGCCTTTTAAGGCACCCAACTGTTAAATCTGGAACATAACCTTTCCATTTCACAAATCCTATAACCTTTTAATGCCCGCCCCTGAAATTATTTGATTGATAAGAGCTCTTGCATTGTGGTTTGAAACTGTTTCACTCATAGGCATTGGAACTGCACTGTTCATAACCTCAGGACTACTTGATTTGGTTGTTGCT
>JAWQFJ010021670.1:0-14631 GCA_034096865.1 Theodoxus fluviatilis
CATCAATTCCGGCCCCATCAATTCCGGCCCATCAATTCCGGCCCCATCAATTCCGGCCCCATCAATTCCGGCCCCATCAATTCCGGCCCCATCAATTCCGGCCCCATCAATTCCGGCCCCATCAATTCCGGCCCCATCAATTCCGGCCCCATCAATTCCGGCCCCATCAATTCCGGCGTATCAATTCCGGCCCCATCAATTCCGGCCCCATCAATTCCGGCCCCATCAATTCCGGCCCCATCAATTCCGGCCCCATCAATTCCGGCCCCATCAATTCCGGCCCCATCAATTCCGGCCCCATCAATTCCGGCCCCATCAATTCCGGCCCCATCAATTCCGGCCCCATCAATTCCGGCCCCATCAATTCCGGCCCCATCAATTCCGGCCCCATCAATTCCGGCCCATCAATTCCGGCCCCATCAATTCCGGCCCCATCAATTCCGGCCCCATCAATTCCGGCCCCATCAATTCCGGCCCCATCAATTCCGGCCCCATCAATTCCGGCCCCATCAATTCCGGTCCCATCATTCCGGCCCCATCAATTCCGGCCCATCAATTCCGGCCCCATCAATTCCGGCCCCATCAATTCCGGCCCATCAATTCCGGCCCCATCAATTCCGGCCCCATCAATTCCGGCCCATCAATTCCGGCCCCATCAATTCCGGCCCATCAATTCCGGCCCCATCAATTCCGGCCCCATCAATTCCGGCCCCATCAATTCCGGCCCCATCAATTCCGGCCCCATCAATTCCGGCCCCATCAATTCCGGCCCATCAATTCCGGCCCCATCAATTCCGGCCCCATCAATTCCGGCCCCATCAATTCCGGCCCATCAATTCCGGCCCCATCAATTCCGGCCCATCAATTCCGGCCCCATCAATTCCGGCCCCATCAATTCCGGCCCCATCAATTCCGGCCCCATCAATTCCGGCCCATCAATTCCGGCCCATCAATTCCGGCCCCATCAATTCCGGCCCCATCAATTCCGGCCCATCAATTCCGGCCCCATCAATTCCGGCCCCATCAATTCCGGCCCCATCAATTCCGGCCCCATCAATTCCGGCCCATCAATTCCGGCCCCATCAATTCCGGCCCCATCAATTCCGGCCCCATCAATTCCGGCCCCATCAATTCCGGCCCATCAATTCCGGCCCCATCAATTCCGGCCCCATCAATTCCGGCCCCATCAATTCCGGCCCCATCAATTCCGGCCCCATCAATTCCGGCCCCATCAATTCCGGCCCATCAATTCCGGCCCCATCAATTCCGGCCCCATCAATTCCGGCCCCATCAATTCCGGCCCCATCAATTCCGGCCCCATCAATTCCGGCCCATCAATTCCGGCCCATCAATTCCGGCCCCATCAATTCCGGCCCCATCAATTCCGGCCCCATCAATTCCGGCCCCATCAATTCCGGCCCCATCAATCCTCTCCGGCCCCATCAATTCCGGCCCCATCAATTCCGGCCCCATCAATTCCGGCCCCATCAATTCCGGCCCCCATCAATTCCGGCCCCATCAATTCCGGCCCCATCAATTCCGGCCCCATCAATTCCGGCCCCATCAATTCCGGCCCCATCAATTCCGGCCCCATCAATTCCGGCCCCATCAATTCCGGCCCCATCAATTCCGGCCCCATCAATTCCGGCCCCATCAATTCCGGCCCCATCAATTCCGGCCCCATCAATTCCGGCCCCATCAATTCCGGCCCCATCAATTCCGGCCCCATCAATTCCGGCCCCATCAATTCCGGCCCCATCAATTCCGGCCCCATCAATTCCGGCCCCATCAATTCCGGCCCCATCAATTCCGGCCCCATCAATTCCGGCCCCATCAATTCCGGCCCCATCAATTCCGGCCCCATCAATTCCGGTCCCATCAATTCCGGCCCATCAATTCCGGCCCCATCAATTCCGGCCCCATCAATTCCGGCCCCATCAATTCCGGCCCCATCAATTCCGGCCCCATCAATTCCGGCCCCATCAATTCCGGCCCCATCAATTCCGGCCCCATCAATTCCGGCCCCATCAATTCCGGCCCCATCAATTCCGGCCCATCAATTCCGGCCCCATCAATTCCGGCCCCATCAATTCCGGCCCCATCAATTCCGGCCCCATCAATTCCGGCCCCATCAATTCCGGCCCCATCAATTCCGGCCCCATCAATTCCGGCCCCATCAATTCCGGCCCCATCAATTCCGGCCCCATCAATTCCGGCCCCATCAATTCCGGCCCCATCAATTCCGGCCCCATCAATTCCGGTCCCATCAATTCCGGTCCCATCAATTCCGGCCCATCAATTCCGGCCCCATCAATTCCGGCCCCATCAATTCCGGCCCATCAATTCCGGCCCCATCAATTCCGGCCCCATCAATTCCGGCCCCATCAATTCCGGCCCCATCAATTCCGGCCCCATCAATTCCGGCCCCATCAATTCCGGCCCCATCAATTCCGGCCCCATCAATTCCGGCCCATCAATTCCGGCCCATCAATTCCGGCCCCATCAATTCCGGCCCATCAATTCCGGCCCCATCAATTCCGGCCCATCAATTACGGCCCCATCAATTCCGGCCCCATCAATTCCGGCCATCCATTCCGGCCCCATCAATTCCGGCCCCATCAATTCCGGTCCCATCAATTCCGGCCCCATCAATTCCGGCCCCATCAATTCCGGCCCCATCAATTCCGGCCCCATCAATTCCGGCCCCATCAATTCCGGCCCCATCAATTCCGGCCCCATCAATTCCGGCCCCATCAATTCCGGCCCCATCAATTCCGGCCCCATCAATTCCGGCCCCATCAATTCCGGCCCATCATCCGCCCATCAATTCCGGCCCCATCAATTCCGGCCCCATCAATTCCGGCCCCATCAATTCCGGCCCCATCAATTCCGGCCCCATCAATTCCGGCCCCATCAATTCCGGCCCCATCAATTCCGGCCCCATCAATTCCGGCCCCATCAATTCCGGCCCCATCAATTCCGGCCCCATCAATTCCGGCCCATCAATTCCGGCCCCATCAATTCCGGCCCCATCAATTCCGGCCCCATCAATTCCGGCCCCATCAATTCCGGCCCCATCAATTCCGGCCCCATCAATTCCGGCCCCATCAATTCCGGCCCCATCAATTCCGGCCCCATCAATTCCGGCCCATCAATTCCGGCCCCATCAATTCCGGCCCCATCAATTCCGGCCCATCAATTCCGGCCCCATCAATTCCGGCCCCATCAATTCCGGCCCATCAATTCCGGCCCCATCAATTCCGGCCCCATCAATTCCGGCCCCATCAATTCCGGCCCCATCAATTCCGGCCCCATCAATTCCGGCCCCATCAATTCCGGCCCCATCAATTCCGGCCCCATCAATTCCGGCCCCATCAATTCCGGCCCATCAATTCCGGCCCCATCAATTCCGGCCCCATCAATTCCGGCCCCATCAATTCCGGCCCATCAATTCCGGCCCCATCAATTCCGGCCCCATCAATTCCGGCCCATCAATTCCGGCCCCATCAATTCCGGCCCCATCAATTCCGGCCCCATCAATTCCGGCCCCATCAATTCCGGCCCCATCAATTCCGGCCCCATCAATTCCGGCCCCATCAATTCCGGCCCATCAATTCGGCCCATCAATTCCGGCCCCATCAATTCCGGCCCCATCAATTCCGGCCCCATCAATTCCGGCCCCATCAATTCCGGCCCCATCAATTCCGGCCCCATCAATTCCGGCCCCATCAATTCCGGCCCCATCAATTCCGGCCCCATCAATTCCGGCCCCATCAATTCCGGCCCCATCAATTCCGGCCCCATCAATTCCGGCCCCATCAATTCCGGCCCCATCAATTCCGGCCCCATCAATTCCGGCCCCATCAATTCCGCCCCATCATTTCCGGCCCCATCAATTCCGGCCCCATCAATTCCGGCCCCATCAATTCCGGCCCCATCAATTCCGGCCCCATCAATTCCGGCCCCATCAATTCCGGCCCCATCAATTCCGGCCCCATCAATTCCGGCCCCATCAATTCCGGCCCCATCAATTCCGGCCCCATCAATTCCGGCCCCATCAATTCCGGCCCATCAATTCCGGCCCCATCAATTCCGGCCCATCAATTCCGGTCCCATCAATTCCGGCCCCATCAATTCCGGCCCCATCAATTCCGGCCCATCAATTCCGGCCCCATCAATTCCGGCCCCATCAATTCCGGCCCCATCAATTCCGGCCCCATCAATTCCGGCCCCATCAATTCCGGCCCCATCAATTCCGGCCCCATCAATTCCGGCCCCATCAATTCCGGCCCCATCAATTCCGGTCCCATCAATTCCGGTCCCATCAATTCCGGCCCCATCAATTCCGGCCCCATCAATTCCGGCCCCATCAATTCCGGCCCCATCAATTCCGGCCCCATCAATTCCGGCCCCATCAATTCCGGCCCCATCAATTCCGGCCCCATCAATTCCGGCCCCATCAATTCCGGCCCCATCAATTCCGGCCCCATCAATTCCGGCCCCATCAATTCCGGCCCCATCAATTCCGGCCCCATCAATTCCGGCCCCATCAATTCCGGCCCCATCAATTCCGGCCCATCAATTCCGGCCCCATCAATTCCGGCCCCATCAATTCCGGCCCCATCAATTCCGGCCCCATCAATTCCGGCCCCATCAATTCCGGCCCCATCAATTCCGGCCCCATCAATTCCGGCCCCATCAATTCCGGCCCCATCAATTCCGGCCCCATCAATTCCGGCCCCATCAATTCCGGCCCATCAATTCCGGCCCCATCAATTCCGGCCCCATCAATTCCGGCCCCATCAATTCCGGCCCCATCAATTCCGGCCCCATCAATTCCGGCCCCATCAATTCCGGCCCCATCAATTCCGGCCCCATCAATTCCGGCCCATCAATTCCGGCCCCATCAATTCCGGCCCCATCAATTCCGGCCCCATCAATTCCGGCCCCATCAATTCCGGCCCCATCAATTCCGGCCCCATCAATTCCGGCCCCATCAATTCCGGCCCCATCAATTCCGGCCCCATCAATTCCGGCCCCATCAATTCCGGCCCCATCAATTCCGGCCCCATCAATTCCGGCCCCATCAATTCCGGCCCCATCAATTCCGGCCCCATCAATTCCGGCCCCATCAATTCCGGCCCCATCAATTCCGGCCCCATCAATTCCGGCCCCATCAATTCCGGCCCCATCAATTCCGGCCCCATCAATTCCGGCCCCATCAATTCCGGCCCCATCAATTCCGGCCCCATCAATTCCGGCCCCATCAATTCCGGCCCCATCAATTCCGGCCCCATCAATTCCGGCCCCATCAATTCCGGCCCCATCAATTCCGGCCCATCAATTCCGGCCCCATCAATTCCGGCCCCATCAATTCCGGCCCCATCAATTCCGGCCCCATCAATTCCGGCCCATCAATTCCGGCCCCATCAATTCCGGCCCCATCAATTCCGGCCCCATCAATTCCGGCCCCATCAATTCCGGCCCATCAATTCCGGCCCCATCAATTCCGGCCCCATCAATTCCGGCCCCATCAATTCCGGCCCCATCAATTCCGGCCCCATCAATTCCGGCCCCATCAATTCCGGCCCATCATTCCGGCCCCATCAATTCCGGCCCCATCAATTCCGGCCCCATCAATTCCGGCCCCATCAATTCCGGCCCCATCAATTCCGGCCCCATCAATTCCGGCCCCATCAATTCCGGCCCCATCAATTCCGGCCCCATCAATTCCGGCCCATCAATTCCGGCCCCATCAATTCCGGCCCATCAATTCCGGCCCCATCAATTCCGGCCCCATCAATTCCGGCCCCATCAATTCCGGCCCCATCAATTCCGGCCCCATCAATTCCGGCCCCATCAATTCCGGCCCCATCAATTCCGGCCCCATCAATTCCGGCCCCATCAATTCCGGCCCCATCAATTCCGGCCCCATCAATTCCGGCCCCATCAATTCCGGCCCCATCAATTCCGGCCCCATCAATTCCGGCCCCATCAATTCCGGCCCCATCAATTCCGGCCCCATCAATTCCGGCCCCATCAATTCCGGCCCCATCAATTCCGGCCCCATCAATTCCGGCCCCATCAATTCCGGCCCCATCAATTCCGGCCCCATCAATTCCGGCCCCATCAATTCCGGCCCATCAATTCCGGCCCCATCAATTCCGGCCCCATCAATTCCGGCCCCATCAATTCCGGCCCCATCAATTCCGGCCCCATCAATTCCGGCCCCATCAATTCCGGCCCCATCAATTCCGGCCCATCAATTCCGGCCCCATCAATTCCGGCCCCATCAATTCCGGCCCCATCAATTCCGGCCCCATCAATTCCGGCCCCATCAATTCCGGCCCCATCAATTCCGGCCCCATCAATTCCGGCCCCATCAATTCCGGCCCCATCAATTCCGGCCCCATCAATTCCGGCCCCATCAATTCCGGCCCATCAATTCCGGCCCATCAATTCCGGCCCCATCAATTCCGGCCCCATCAATTCCGGCCCCATCAATTCCGGCCCCATCAATTCCGGCCCATCAATTCCGGCCCCATCAATTCCGGCCCCATCAATTCCGGCCCCATCAATTCCGGCCCATCCATTCCGGCCCCATCAATTCCGGCCCCATCAATTCCGGCCCCATCAATTCCGGCCCCATCAATTCCGGCCCCATCAATTCCGGCCCCATCAATTCCGGCCCCATCAATTCCGGCCCCATCAATTCCGGCCCCATCAATTCCGGCCCCATCAATTCCGGCCCCATCAATTCCGGCCCCATCAATTCCGGCCCCATCAATTCCGGCCCCATCAATTCCGGCCCCATCAATTCCGGCCCCATCAATTCCGGCCCCATCAATTCCGGCCCCATCAATTCCGGCCCCATCAATTCCGGCCCCATCAATTCCGGCCCCATCAATTCCGGCCCCATCAATTCCGGCCCCATCAATTCCGGCCCCATCAATTCCGGCCCCATCAATTCCGGCCCCATCAATTCCGGCCCCATCAATTCCGGCCCCATCAATTCCGGCCCCATCAATTCCGGCCCCATCAATTCCGGCCCCATCAATTCCGGCCCCATCAATTCCGGCCCCATCAATTCCGGCCCATCAATTCCGGCCCCATCAATTCCGGCCCCATCAATTCCGGCCCCATCAATTCCGGCCCCATCAATTCCGGCCCCATCAATTCCGGCCCCATCAATTCCGGCCCCATCAATTCCGGCCCCATCAATTCCGGCCCCATCAATTCCGGCCCCATCAATTCCGGCCCCATCAATTCCGGCCCCATCAATTCCGGCCCCATCAATTCCGGCCCCATCAATTCCGGCCCCATCAATTCCGGCCCATCAATTCCGGCCCCATCAATTCCGGCCCCATCAATTCCGGCCCCATCAATTCCGGCCCCATCAATTCCGGCCCCATCAATTCCGGCCCCATCAATTCCGGCCCCATCAATTCCGGCCCCATCAATTCCGGCCCCATCAATTCCGGCCCCATCAATTCCGGCCCCATCAATTCCGGCCCCATCAATTCCGGCCCCATCAATTCCGGCCCCATCAATTCCGGCCCCATCAATTCCGGCCCCATCAATTCCGGCCCCATCAATTCCGGCCCCATCAATTCCGGCCCCATCAATTCCGGCCCCATCAATTCCGGCCCCATCAATTCCGGCCCCATCAATTCCGGCCCCATCAATTCCGGCCCCATCAATTCCGGCCCCATCAATTCCGGCCCCATCAATTCCGGCCCATCAATTCCGGCCCCATCAATTCCGGCCCCATCAATTCCGGCCCATCAATTCCGGCCCCATCAATTCCGGCCCCATCAATTCCGGCCCCATCAATTCCGGCCCCATCAATTCCGGCCCCATCAATTCCGGCCCCATCAATTCCGGCCCCATCAATTCCGGCCCCATCAATTCCGGCCCCATCAATTCCGGCCCCATCAATTCCGGCCCCATCAATTCCGGCCCCATCAATTCCGGCCCCATCAATTCCGGCCCCATCAATTCCGGCCCCATCAATTCCGGCCCCATCAATTCCGGCCCCATCAATTCCGGCCCCATCAATTCCGGCCCCATCAATTCCGGCCCCATCAATTCCGGTCCCATCAATTCCGGTCCCATCAATTCCGGTCCCATCAATTCCGGTCCCATCAATTCCGGCCCATCAATTCCGGCCCCATCAATTCCGGCCCCATCAATTCCGGCCCCATCAATTCCGGCCCCATCAAATTCCGGGCCGCTATCAATTTACCGGGGCCCCACTCTATTCCGGCCGCCTTCAAATTCCGCCCCATCATTCAAAACGGCCCCCCCCAAAATATTTTCCCGGCCTCCATCAATTCCTGCCCCCCATCAATTTCCCGGCCCCCCATCATGTTTCCCGGCCCCATCAAATAATCCGGCCCCCCCGCCATGCAATTTTCCGGTCCCCACCCCATCAAATTCGCCCGGCGCCTATTCAAATTCCGGCCCCCAGCCACTTCCGGGCCCCATCAGATTCACGGCACCATCAATTCCGGCCCTCCATCCCATTCCGGTTCTCCTCCCAATCATTCACCGGTCCCCCCAGATTCCGGCCCCGTCTTTTCCGGTCCCAGTGTCAATACCGGCTCCAAACGCAGTCCGGTCCCATCAATTCCCCGGGTCCCATCAATTCCCCGCTCCACCTCTTCCGTCTCCATAAATTCCGGGTCGCCATCATTCCCGGTCCCCCATCGTGAATTCCGGGTCCCCCCCATTCGCAGCCCCGGATCATTCCGGTCCCCCAATCAATTTTCCGGTCCCATCCGATTCCCGGTCTCCACTCATCCCGGCCCTTTCCAGTCCGCCCCCATGTCAATTCCGGTTCCCCATCAATTAACCGGTCCTCATCCCTATTCCGGGGTTCACCATCCATTTTCCGGCATCCCAATCAAGTCCGGGGCCCCATACCCTTCACGCCTCCGCATCATTCGCGTGTCCCCCCATCATTCCGGCCGCATCATTCCGGGCCCCTATGCAATTCCCTGTCCCCCCTAGCCATTGCGGCCCCGGGTCAATTCCGCCAGCCTCATTGCCCCGGCCCCCAGTCAATTCCGGTCACCCCAGCAATTCCGCCCGAAGTGCAACCCAGCAGAACCTCAAACGGTCTTCCCCAGCAATTCCGGGTCCCCCAGCAATTTCCGGTTCCCAGCAATTCCGTGCCCCTTGCATTCCGAGCCCCCTCATTCCGGTCCCCAGCATTTCCTGTCCCGCATCACTCCGGCACATAATTTCCGGTTTTTCACAGCAATCCATTCCGGCCCCATCAATTTCGGCCCCATCATTCGCGGCGCCCCAATCAATTGCCTCCCCAGCGGTTCCGGCCCATACATTGCCGGTCCCCTGATCAATTTCCGGGGTCTTCCCCCATCATATTCCGGCTTCCCATCACTTCCCGTGTCCCCCCCATCATTTCCTTTGGTCCCCCATCAGTTCCCTGGGCCCCCCCCCATTCCGGCCCATCATTCCCGGCCCCATCCAATTCCCCCGGCCCCATTCAAATTCCGGCCCCCATCAAAATTCCGTGGGCCCCCTTCAATTGCCCCGGGCCCCCCATCAATATTTTCCCCGCCCCATCATTCCGGGCCCATCAAGTTTCCAGCCCCATCAATTCCGGCCCCCACTCATATCCGGTACCCCTAATTCACTTCCGGCCCCAATCAAATTCCCCGGTTCCCCCATCAATTCCGGCCCCATCAATTTCCGGTCCCCATCAATTCCGGCCCCATCAATTCCGGCCCATCAATTCCGGTCCCACCCCCTCAATTCCGTCCCCTCAATTCCCGGCCCTGCCTCAAATTCCGGTCCCCTTTCACTCCCAATTCTCGGCCCCACCCCCCCTCAATTCCGGTCCCCCCAATTCCGGTCCCCTCAATTTCCGGTCCCCTCAATTCCGGCCCCTCAATCCGGTCCCCTCATTCCGCCCCTCAATTCCGGTCCCCTCAATTGCCGGTCTCCTCAATTCCGGTCCCCCCCTCAATTCCGGTCCCCCCAATTCCGGTCCCATCAATTTTCCGGTCCCCATCCAATTCCGGTCCCTATCAATTCCGGTCCCCTCAATTCCGGTCCCATCATTTCCGGACCCATCAATTCCGGTCCCATCAATTCCGGTCCCATCAATTCTGGTCCCATGAATTCCGGTCCCATGAATTCCGGTCCCAGGACTTCCGGTCCCATGAATTCCGGTCCCATCAGTTTTGGTCCCATCAATTCCAGTCCCATCAATTCCGGTCCCATCAATTCCGGTCCCATCATTTCCGGTCCCATCAATTCCGGTCCCATCAATTCCGGTCCCATCAATTCCGGTCCCATCAATTCCGGTCCCATCAATTCCGGTCCCATGAATTCCGGTCCCATCAATTCCGGTCCCATCAATTCCGGTCCCATCAATTCCGGTCCCATCAATTCCGGCCCCATCAATTCCGGCCCCATCAATTCCGGCCCCGACAATTCCGGCCCCATCAATTCCAGCCCCATCAATTTCGGCCCCATCAATTCCGGCCCCCTCAATTCTGGCCCCATCAATTCCGTCCCATTTATTCCGGCCCCATCAATTCCGGCCCCATCAATTCTGGCCCCATCAATTCCGGCCCCATCAATTCCGGCCCCATCAATTCCGGCCCCATCAACTCCGGCCCCATCAATTCCGGCCCCATCAATTCCGGCCCCATCAATTCCGGCCCCATCAATTCCGGCCCCATCAATTCCGGCCCCATCAATTCCGGCCCCATCAATTCCGGCCCCATCACTTCCGGCCCTATCAATTCCGGCCCCATCACTTCCGGTCCCATCAATTCCGGTCCCATCAATTCCGGTCCCATCATTTCCGTTCCCATCAATTCCGGTCCCATCAATTCCGGTCCCATCAATTCCGGTCCCATCATTTCCGGTTCCATCAATTCCGGTCCCAACAATTCCGGTCCCATCAATTCCGGCCCCATCAATTCCGGCCCCATCAATTCCGGCCCTATCATTCCGGCCCATCAGTTCCGGCCCCATCAATTCCGGCCCCATTAATTCCGGCCCCATCAATTCCGGCCCCATCAATTCCGGCCCCATCATTTCCGGCCCCATCAATTCCGGCCGAATCAATTCCGACCCCAACAATTCCGGCCCCATCATTTCCGGCCCCATCAATTCCGGCCCCATCAATTCCGGCCCCATCATTTCCGGCCCCATCAATTCCGGCCCCATCAATTCCGGCCAAATCAATTCCGGCCCCATCAATTCCGGCCCCATCAATTCCGGCCCCGTCAATTCCGGTCCCATCAATTCCGGAACCAGCAATTCTGGCCCCATCAATTCCGGCCCCATCAATTCCGGCCCCATCAATTCCGGCCCCATCAATTCCGGCCCCATCAATTCCGGCCCCATCAATTCCGGCCCCATCAATTCCGGCCCCATCAATTCCGGCCCCATCAATTCCGGCCCCATCAATTCCGGTCGCCATCAATTCCGGTCCCCTCAATTCCGGTCCCATCAATTCCGGTCCCATCAATTCCGGTCCCATCAATTCCGGTCCCATCAATTCCGGTCCCATCAATTCCGGTCCCATGAATTCCGGTCCCATGAATTCCGGTCCCATGAATTCCGGTCCCATCAATTCCGGTCCCATCAATTCCGGTCCCATCAATTCCGGCCCCATCAATTCCGGTCCCATCAATTCCGGCCCCATCAATTCCGGCCCCATCAATTCCGGCCCCATCAATTCCGGCCCCATCAATTCCGGCCCCATCAATTCCGGCCCCATCAATTCCGGCCCCATCAATTCCGGCCCCATCAATTCCGGCCCCATCAATTCCGGCCCCATCAATTCCGGCCCCATCAATTCCGGCCCCATCAATTCCGGCCCCATCAATTCCGGCCCCATCAATTCCGGCCCCATCAATTCCGGCCCCATCAATTCCGGCCCCATCAATTCCGGCCCCATCAATTCCGGCCCATCAATTCCGGCCCCATCAATTCCGGCCCCATCAATTCCGGCCCCATCAATTCCGGCCCCATCAATTCCGGCCCCATCAATTCCGGCCCCATCAATTCCGGCCCCATCAATTCCGGCCCCATCAATTCCGGCCCCATCAATTCCGGCCCCATCAATTCCGGCCCCATCAATTCCGGCCCCATCAATTCCGGCCCCATCAATTCCGGCCCCATCAATTCCGGCCCCATCAATTCCGGCCCCATCAATTCCGGCCCCATCAATTCCGGCCCCATCAATTCCGGCCCCATCAATTCCGGCCCCATCAATTCCGGCCCCATCAATTCCGGCCCCATCAATTCCGGCCCCATCAATTCCGGCCCCATCAATTCCGGCCCCATCAATTCCGGCCCCATCAATTCCGGCCCATCAATTCCGGCCCCATCAATTCCGGCCCCATCAATTCCGGCCCCATCAATTCCGGCCCCATCAATTCCGGCCCCATCAATTCCGGCCCCATCAATTCCGGCCCCATCAATTCCGGCCCCATCAATTCCGGCCCCATCAATTCCGGCCCCATCAATTCCGGCCCCATCAATTCCGGCCCCATCAATTCCGGCCCCATCAATTCCGGCCCCATCAATTCCGGCCCCATCAATTCCGGCCCCATCAATTCCGGCCCCATCAATTCCGGCCCCATCAATTCCGGCCCCATCAATTCCGGCCCCATCAATTCCGGCCCCATCAATTCCGGCCCCATCAATTCCGGCCCCATCACTTCCGGCCCCATCAATTCCGGCCCCATCAATTCCGGTCCCATCAATTCCGGCCCCATCAATTCCGGTCCCATCAATTCCGGTCCCATCAATTCCGGTCCCATCAATTCCGGCCCCATCAATTCCGGCCCCATCAATTCCGGTCCCATCAATTCCGGTCCCATCAATTCCGGTCCCATCAATTCCGGCCCCATCAATTCCGGCCCCATCAATTCCGGCCCCATCAATTCCGGCCCCATCAATTCCGGCCCCATCAATTCCGGCCCCATCAATTCCGGCCCCATCAATTCCGGCCCCATCAATTCCGGCCCCATCATTCCGGCCCCATCAATTCCGGCCGAATCAATTCCGGCCCCATCAATTCCGGCCCCATCATTTCCGGCCCCATCAATTCCGGCCCCATCAATTCCGGCCCCATCATTTCCGGCCCCATCAATTCCGGCCCCATCAATTCCGGCCCCATCAATTCCGGCCCCATCAATTCCGGCCCCATCAATTCCGGCCCCATCAATTCCGGCCCCATCAATTCCGGTCCCATCAATTCCGGACCCATCAATTCCGGCCCCAGCAATTCCGGTCCCATCAATTCCGGCCCCATCAATTCCGGCCCCATCAATTCCGGCCCCATCAATTCCGGCCCCATCAATTCCGGCCCCATCAATTCCGGCCCCATCAATTCCGGCCCCATCAATTCCGGCCCCATCAATTCCGGCCCCATCAATTCCGGCCCCATCAATTCCGGCCCCATCAATTCCGGCCCCATCAATTCCGGTCCCATCAATTCCGGTCCCATCAATTCCGGTCCCATCAATTCCGGTCCCATCAATTCCGGTCCCATCAATTCCGGTCCCATCAATTCCGGCCCCATCAATTCCGGCCCCATCAATTCCGGCCCCATCAATTCCGGACCCATCAATTCCGGCCCCATCAATTCCGGACCCATCAATTCCGGTCCCATCAATTCCGGCCCCATCAATTCCGGCCCCATCAATTCCGGCCCCATCAATTCCGGCCCCATCAATTCCGGCCCCATCAATTCCGGCCCCATCAATTCCGGCCCATCAATTCCGGCCCCATCAATTCCGGCCCCATCAATTCCGGCCCCATCAATTCCGGCCCCATCAATTCCGGCCCCATCAATTCCGGCCCCATCAATTCCGGCCCCATCAATTCCGGCCCCATCAATTCCGGTCCCATCAATTCCGGTCCCATCAATTCCGGTCCCATCAATTCCGGTCCCATCAATTCCGGCCCCATCAATTCCGGCCCCATCAATTCCGGTCCCATCAATTCCGGCCCCATCAATTCCGGCCCCATCAATTCCGGCCCCATCAATTCCGGCCCCATCATTTCCGGCCCCATCAATTCCGGCCGAATCAATTCCGACCCCAACAATTCCGGCCCCATCAATTCCGGCCCCATCAATTCCGGCCCCATCAATTCCGGCCCCATCAATTCCGGCCCCATCAATTCCGGCCCCATCAATTCCGGCCCCACCAATTCCGGCCCCTCAAGTTACGGGCCCCATCACTTCCGGCCCCATCATTCCGGCCCCCATCAATTCCGCCCCATCAATTCCGGCCCCATCATATTCCCCGCGCCCCATCAATTTCCGGCCCCATCAATTCCGGTCCCCATCAATTCCCGGCCCCATCAGTTCCGGTCCCCATCCAGTTCCGGCCTCCATCAATTCCGGCCCCGCAATTCCGGTCCCCATCAATTCCGGCCCCATCATTCCGGTCCTCATCAATTCCGGTCCGCATCAATTTCGGTCCCCATCCAGTTCCGGTCCCCATTCAAATTCCGGTCCCTGCCATTAACCGGCCCCCTCAATTCCGGCCCCCATCAATTCCGGCCCGCCCCATCAATTCCGGCCCCATCATTCCGGCCCCATCAATTCCGGCCCCATCAATTCCCGGCCCC
>JAWQFJ010021673.1:0-32500 GCA_034096865.1 Theodoxus fluviatilis
CACCCTTATCTGTTTACTATTGTCTTCCTGTCTGGACCTGACCCTAACTTATGTCTCTCAGCATCGTTGTTTTCTCTCACGCTGTCGTGGCGCCACTCTTCCGCTGGGCCAAGTACGGTTATTGTTTTTTTCCTGACACTGTTGACCCCATCTGCCCACTGTAATGGACGGAGGGAGAAAGAATACCAGAACCCAATAATAGAGACGATCATACAGAGGACAGTCTAGGGATGGAGAGGGATAGGGGAGAGTGGTGATGCATGCAATGGGAGAGAGACGACGACGATCCCGTCTTAGGAACACCATATGTGTGATGTGACATAAAAAGGCGAGTCAGTTTTGACGATGTTAAGCCCAGCTCCCCATGGAGAACAGCGAAGTCTAATTTCTTGTGTTTTGGGCTGCACTGCAAGTTCAGAAAAATGAAGCGGCAAAGGTCAAGGAGCGGGGGTGGTTTCTACTCTGCGATTGCGTGCTCCAATGCCAGATACAAATACGACTGCCGTGGGATTTCGTTTTTTCACTTCCCCCGAGAAGAGGAAAGATGCCAAAAATGGGTCCAGAATACAAGACGTCAAGACTTAATAGGGAAAAGTGCCATTCAACTGCGTTCTGGTGGCTATTTGCTGTGCAGTAACCATTTTGAATCACATCAATTCCTGCGTCCGGCTGAGAAGGACAGACTAGTTTGGAATGCCTTTTCTACCATTTTTGAGGTACCAAATCCCCCGCCCAGAGTTTCACAAAAGCGATCGTATCCACAGAAAAAACGAAATTCCGTTCATGACTTGAGCTTTGGGGAAAAAGAACAAAATGCAGAACCACATTCTCCTGACAGTGACTTAAATCAGTCCTGTGCTGATCTTCCACCCGATGCTCCCACCACCAGTTCATCCCAGAAGGAAAAGAAATTGGACAAGTTGGACAAGAAGCTACGTGTGTGGATCATGCACGGAGAAGATGACTGGACTGTACACAGAGAGCAATAACGAGCTATTCATTCTGCGGAAAGAATTTAATGATGCCGAAGAAGGTGGGCTCACTGTACCAAGTGCAGATCTTGTACAAGCAGTTGAAAAGTTGGAGGCGATTCACAAGAAAAACATCGAGAGAGTACTGCATTCCGACGGAGTGAAAACCCGCCTCGTCTCCCTACTTGAAAAGGAACTCGATTCACCATCGCTCGAGTGCCCACAGAGAATGTGCAACCTCAAGACTTCCATAATCAGCACTTTAGCACTTTCCTCACAGTGCGAATTAACTCTACACTGAAAGACTGCACTGCATCGTTTTCACAGAAGTGCTTGAAAAGAAACAAAAAAATCATCAAACTTTGCCACCTGTAACTTTCCCTGCACTCTGGCCCCAAGGCAGAAAACTTGTGCGATGAAAACATGACTGGAAAGATTTAAACTGTAAATATGCGATCCAGAGAAAGACTGGACTGTTGCTTTTTCAATAGCAAACTCATGTTCCTCTCATCAAAGACCTATATATATAGGAATCTTTGCTCACACGGAGCCACGCTTCAACATTGACTGAAAATATTCGACAATTCGTTCGATCTCTGCTGACTCGTGTGAGCCTCGTCATGCACCTCGCTGCAATCTCTGCTGGACAATTAAAGTAAGTTAAGATTTTTTTCTTTATTGTGTGCACGATGTGTGGTTGACGGTAAGAAATCCTGCATTAAGTTCGAATTGAAAAAAACAATCGTTTAGACCTCTTACCCTTTGTAAACAGTATTCGAAACCGACCGAAGTCTCTATGTCACAACACTGGTCATCGCGGAACAGCATGTTCTCGCAAAGGGACGTAACTCTAAATTCTGACCTCGCTTCGCGTAATGGAAAATCGCTCGAGTGCGCGGTCTTAGTGTATATAGGGTCTTTGATATGACGTAGCTAGGCAGTTCGGGCAGTCAACCTGCTCAGTTGGAGCAATGACGGACCATTGTCAGTTATGGCCTATACGTATGCAGCAGTCCCCGCACACCAGCTTGTTACATCCACTTCTGCCTATATGTATGCAGCAGTCCCCAAACACCAGCTCGTTACATCCACTTCGGCCTATACGTATGCAGCAGTCCCTGAACACCAGCTCGTTACGTCCACTTCTGCCTATACGCATGCAACAGTCCCCGAACACCAGCACGTTACATCCACTTCTGCCTATACGTATGCAGCAGTCCCCGAACACCAGCTCGTTACATCCACTTCTGCCTATACGTATGCAGCATGACCTGAACACCAGCTCGTTACATCCACTTCGGCCTATACGTATGCAGCATGACCTGAACACCAGCTCGTTACATCCACTTCGGCCTATACGTATGCAGTAGTCCCCGAACACCAGCTCGTTACATCCACTTCTGCCTATACATATGCAGCAGTCCCCGAACACCAGCTCATTGCATCCACTTCTGCCTATACGTATGCAGCAGTCCCCGAACACCAGCTCGTTACATCCACTTCTGCCTATACGTATGCAGCATGACCTGAACAACAGCTCGTTACATCCACTTCTGCCTATACGTATGTAGCAGTCCCCGAACACCAGCTCGTTACGTCCACTTCTGCCTATACGTATGCAGCAGTCCCCGAACACCAGCTCATTACGTCCACTTCTGCCTATACGTATGCAGCAGTCCCCGAACACCAGCTCGTTACATCCACTTCTGCCTATACGTATGCAGCAGTCCCTGAACACCAGCTCGCTGCGTCCACTTTGGATTTTGTGCACTTCGGTTACAACGTCCACTTAGAACACACCTGAAGGGGCTGAGAGACCCATGGGAGACGCAGTGCAGGAAGCCATGCACCGTGCGTGTGGCGACGTACGATGTCAGGCAGTACATGTGGTTCTGTGCTGTCCATTCTTCTCTTCTCCACAACAAACACGGTCACTCAAAACCAACAACAATGGCGACAATCACTTCAATGTCTTCGCCTCCTATCGTGGTCATATCTCGTTTCTCGTAACGTAATGAGATCGTGTGTTGGCTTTCGTCAAGCTGTTAAGAACCAAAGTATTTGCCATGATATTCTCTGACGTCACTTGGTACCATTGACCCACGCTGGAAACTCTGAGCTTCTTCTCACCCCGGAGTAAAAGAGAGTACCCATGAGGCCAGTGCTGGCATTCTGCACTGCGATCAAGCCTTGAAGTGGCTGCCACCCACATAGCATGGAAACAGTTTTAAAACGTTTTATTTTGGTTTGAATGGTTTGATTTAGGTTTACGGTTCACAATGAAACATTTAAAAAACGTTTGAGAAATGTCGACGCAAAATCTGTTTAAATGCGAACTTTTAAAAAATGTTTTATAAATGTTGACGCAAAAACAGTTTGAATGCGAACTTCTTTCAAACATTAATTAAATCTATGTTGCCTATAGCAATGCAAGCCTGCCATTAGGTTCGAATGAAAAACATAATTTTTATATATAATAAGTTGCCCATGTGTCCTGCTACCCTTTCTCGAGTTATATATTACACTTACAGAAGTAAAATTTAAAATTTAATTTTAAGAAGAAAATCAAATTAAATTTAAATTTAAGGTTGCCCCATATGATATGCCCCGAGGCACATGCAATACAAATATGCAAGTCTCATAGTTGTTAACAGGTAACTTTGTTGAATATCTGTTTGAAAGTCCTCGGACTCTAACTTGAACTATTCACTATAGCTCCCAGCAGGCGAGTGAAAATCGCTGTCTTTCAGCAAGCATATAGTCTTCCTGCAAGCTGCCCTGGTCAAAATATAGGTCGCGCCTACTGAGGCCAGAGCCCAGCTGAAACCCGAGACCGCTGTTTTTCCCGTCCTGGCCTCGCATTCCTAGCTCCTGGCGTGAACTCAACAAGGTTTTCAGCTGACACCAAATTTATCAGCTTAAGTGGCTCTTAATTATCTATGTTTTCTCATTATTAACTGGTCTTAATTGTCTATTGGTGAACACGCAGTCTTTGAGAATATATTTACGTAACGTACCCATAGTCTTTGGTAAATCTGTAAGTTTCCTATTCAGAGTCGATGCGTATACTGTCGACTTCGCAGCATACTGATCTGTGTCTGCCTGCCTGCCCCTCTCTCTCTCTCTCACTCGCTCTCTCTCTCTCTCACTCTGTCTCTCTTTCTCTGTCTCTCTTTCTCTGTCTGTCTGTCTGTCTGTCTGTCTGTCTGTCTCTCTCTCTCTCTCTCTCTCTCTCTCTCTCTCTCTCTCTCTCTCCTTCATGCAGTGACACTGTGGTTTTCATTTAAACATCTCAGGACGAAGCAGCTAACCTGAATGCCAGTGTTTTAGCTTGAATGTTGACCTTTGATAACCTCCCCTTCCTTGTCTGAATGATTAAGTAAAGCTTTTAGATATTTATCAGTTAGTTTCTCATAGATATTTTGTTTCAGACAACTTCCTCTCTGCCTGAGAAAAAGCAGAGAATGCCTAGTATACTTCAAATGTGAATACAGCTGATGAGGGCTGCAGAACGCAGCCAGGACGTCCTATTAGGAAAAAAGGGTATGTGTCTTTAAAAAGATTCATTTTGAAGAGTGTGCCCTTCTTTTCCAATGTCAAATTATGTGTATGTGTTTATGATTAGATATGACAGAACTTTCCTGGGAAATGTCTCCCTTGAAATCGACAACCAGCACTTCAACTGAGTTTGGAAACGTTTCATACAAAACGTTCGTGGCTATCAAAACCTCCTTAATGCTAGTGAATGAAGAGAAACATACATGTATAATGCTTAAAATAAATGTATTTGGCATCACAGGTTTATGCAACATGTTAAATTTAAACATTTTAGACTAAGACGGGTCAGCTCAAGTGAGGAGGATGTTCCCAGGGCCCCCAGGACTTCATCCTCAAGGACGGCTGCATTTCCAGCAGATCCACAATACCAGCAATGACAGCAGACAGTCCACGCTGATCAACATCATTGTCCACCTCTTCTGCTACCTACCAGGATAACACAGGTGATTATGATTGTGTAATGCTTAGCAAAAGTGCAGATTTTCAGGAGGATGGATTTCCAAAAATATTCAGGTAAAACAATGGGTTTCTGTCTGTGTTAACTATGTTTTTTGCTGTATATGCTGACTGCCCAGCCGGTATGTCATGCCAGCTTTCTTTGCTTTGAATTTCCCTTGATTTATTCATGGTAAGCTTGTCCTTGCAGGCAGAGAGAGAGAGACAGAGAGAGAGAGAGAGAGAGAGAGAGAGAGAGAGAGAGAGAGAGAGACAGAGAAATCCTGGGTTATATCCTCTCTTGAGTTCAATTGATTTATCTTCCCAGTCCAGTAACATGATTCAAATGAAATTTTGGCTGAGTTATATCACCTCCCCAAAAGGTCTTCTTTGCTAGTTTTCCTTTGATTTCTGACTTTGGCCCTAAATGTGTTGCCCTGCTCTTTTCTCATCAATTTGACAAAAATGGTTGTGGTCTAGGGGGAGGTAACTCCTCAATTTTGACAATACAACATTAATTGATGGTGAAAAGTAAACCCTTTTACCAAAAAGTATGTTTAAAATTGGTGCGATGCATCATCACAACATCATATAGACAGGCCTTTCTTAATGGAAAGCTGAGAAAATTGAATTAGTGAACACTGTGACATTTCGTGAAACAATGTATTAATGTGTGAGGGTCATCGATACTGTGAGACTATATGTGCTTTGCATTCAATATTACTTCCAAGTATATAGGGTTTAGTTTCTATAATTCTACTTTCTAACAGTGTGTACATAATCTGATTCCACAGTATAACCTATTCACACACACTCACACATGAAGAGACAAACACACACTCACATGTGGGCATCCACACGCAAGCAATTTTACTCTCTCCCTCTCTCTCTTTCTCTCTCTATCTCTCTCTCTCTCTCATTTGAAACATGATTTTTTTTTTAGCAAATGAGAAGTAACTCTTTTTACCCCTCTTTATTTTCATTTGTCAATTGCTCCTTCAGTTTAGGGGGCTGTCAGCGACTGGTGGCACAAATATGCCCAACATGGTGCGGCGCATCATGGGCAAACTGATGAGTGACAGCTGTGCCCGTCACTACAACTGGAAGGGCAACAACCATCAAAAGCTCCCTTTCAGCAAACTGCGTTTGTGCAGTGTTGTGTTGAGTAAGTACACATAGTGATGTGTGTTGTGTGTGTGTGTGTGTTTGCAAATTTTTGTCTTGGTGGAAAAGTATTGCTTGCAATGTTTAATTGTGTGGTTATTAATTTGGTTTATTATAGTCAGTAGACTTTCAGTGATGTAGCTTCTTGCAATGAAGACATGATTATGTGAGTGTGAATTTTAACATACCATGAAAGGGAATGAAGCTGGCTGAATGAAGGATAGACAATTAAACAAGCCTAATTGTGGAAAATTAATACACAGATTTACAACAGATTCACCCATATTCTGTAAGTAAACAGTTATCAAGCAAATTTTCCCCTTGGGATCTTTACAGAATCTGTGAAATGAAAATCCAGGAACATCCAATGCAGCGGACCAAGAGATTGAAAATACAATGAAGATTTGGCTTCGCTTTGCAGCAGAGAGAGATGGGGGAAGGAAACTGAGGGAGGAAAGAAAAAGAAAGGAAGCAATGGAGAGTAGGGCTGACGGAAGCTCTACATGATCATGATGATGGCTGCCAGGATGCCTACTCCTCCCCCCCCCCCCTCCTCTCTCTCTCTCTCTCTCTCTCTCTCTCTCTCTCTCTCTCTCTCTCTCTCTCTCTCTCTCTCTCTCTCTCTCTCTCTCTCTCTCTCCTCCCTTCTTCCCCCTCTCCCTCTTCCCCCCTCCCTCTCCCCCTCTCCCTCCCTCCCTCCTCCCCCCTTCTCTCTCTCTCTCTCTCTCTCTCTCTCTCTCTCTCTCTCTCTCTCTCTCTCAAACTCTCTCTAATTGTTATGATATTTGCATTTATTTCTTGTCAAATTCTGAAATAAATGTATGTTTATGTCAATAGAGATATCCTTGTTTTGTCCTGATGTATTACTAATCTGAGCACATCCTCCAGAATTTGCTTATTGTGCCATTATATGTTTTAACAAGAAGGGAAAAGCCCATACGACTCACATGCTTGACCTTGACCTTTATATGACCTTGACCTTCAGGTGACCTTCAAGGTCAAGGTCAAACAACTAAACCTACCAATGACATCATACACTAAGAACTGCTTTACACATTTTTCCTACCAAAATACATGTGACCTTGACCCAAAGTCAAGGTCATCCAAGGTCATGCAACACAAAGCTGTTAATTCAAGACATAAGAAGCACAATGGTGCTTATTGGCACTTTCTACCATGAGATATGGTCACTTTTAGTGGTTCACTACCCCATTTTGGCCACATTTCATAAGGGTCAAAGTTACCTTGACCTTGATGATATGTGACCAAATGTGTCTCATGATGAAAGTATAACATGTGCCCCACATAATTACTAAGTTTGAAACAGTTATCTTCCATAGTTCAGGGTCAAGGTCACTTCAAAATATGTATACAATCCAACTTTGAAGAGCTCCTGTGACCTTGATCTTGAAGCAAGGTCAACCAAACTGGTATCAAAAGATAGGGCTTGCTTTGACCTATATACCACTTGTAGCTAAGGTTGCCATTCTCAATAACGTGGGAGAAAATAGGGAAAATGTGAAAAATGACTGTTTTTGAGACCACATTTATGGCTCCTGTGAGTGTGACCTTGACCTTGAAGCAAGGTCAAGTCTCTATGTATGTTTTTTGAGGCCTTATCATCATACACCATCATGCCACATTTGGTGTTGATAGACTTAATAATCTCCGAGAAAAATCCTACGTTTAAGTTTTTTACGCCCGGATGGACGGACGGACGCCCAGACGCCCGGACGGACGGACGGACGGACGGACGGACGGACGACACGGCTGAGTACATAGACTCACTTTTGCTTCGCATGTGAGTCAAAAACATGTTTATGTTTTCCAGAAACATTTTATTAACATGGTCAGAAAACGTTTTCTAAATGTTTTCCTGTGCATTGCATTAACGTTTTAGAAACGTTTTTGGTAAACGGAAAAGAAACAAAATTCAAACCATTATAAAACATTTTAAAAACGTTTTAGATTGGTTTGATTTTGGTTTGATTTTCGTTTACAAGAAACGTTTTTAAAACATTAATAAATAGTACAAGAAAACATTTTGGAAATGGCAACGCTGGGTGGGAATCCTGGGTGACAAGGGAAGACAGCGCTGTCGCCTGACGAGATGTGTCGTATCTGACTGTCACTGTGCGTCACTGCGTCACTGTGCGTCACTGTGCGTCACTGCGTCACTGCGTCACTGTGCGTCACTGTGAGTCACTGTGCGTCACTGTGCGTCACTGTGCGTCACTGCGTCACTGTGCGTCACTGTGCGTCACTGTGCGTCACTGCGTCACTGTGCGTCACTGTGAGTCACTGTGCGTCACTGCGCGTCACTGCGCGTCACTGCGCGTCACTGCGCGTCACTGTGCGTCACTGTGCGTCACTGTGCGACACTGCGTCACTGTGCGTCACTATGCGTCACTGCGCGTCACTGTGCGTCACTGTGCGTCACTGCGTCACTGTGCGTCACTGCGTCACTGTGCGTCACTGTGCGTCACTGCGTCATTGCGTCACTGTGCGTCACTGTGCGTTACTGTGCGTCACTGTGCGTCATTGGGTGTCGGAAAAGGTTTAATCCAGTGACCCAGTGATGCGCGGTGAAGTGTGGAGCGCTTTGAGTGCTAGATATAAAACCTTCACCCTTGTGGTGCACTTGTACATGCAGATACTTGCAGTTGTCACGCCTTGAGGCCAAAACGCCAGAACTCCGACAGGTGGGCTACAAAAACAGTTTTTTATTTTATCAATGACACTTAGCGAAACGAAAATGCAAGAATGACAATAACGGCGATTCACCGGAAACCAGAGACAGTTCAGAAGCAATTGTTGTATGTATAAGTACATAATTATAGTGACCGTCTTTGCAGAGGCACCAGGTCGAGCTGACTGCCACCATCAATGTTCCTCTGTCACTACAGGTTGCCCCGGACCTCGACTGTCTCGCCCTTGTCCCAGTCAGACGTGGCTGTGGCGAACTCATAACTCATTAAATCTATCATTTTATTAATCCATAAGAAAATTAAATTGGTCAACAGCATACATGGGTCATTAATGATTGTAAAAGTTATAATAAACTCAGAAAAACCATGATAATGAAATCAATTAATATGTATGACTACAATGCCCTTTTACTTGCACACAGCATGACACAACAACACATACATACATACATGCATACATACATACATACATACATGCATACATATATACATACATACATACATACATTCATACTAAGCTAGATAGTTATGCACGCTAGTGTCGACACCAACACACACAGTGCCAAAATGACCAAAAATAAATCCACCATGACCTTAAATCTAACATAAAGAAGTTCTGTTTAAAAAGCATCACTGGTAGTCTGTGACCAGAACGATGGCTCGGTTGCTGTTAAAGTAACTTGAGCAGGAGGAGGGAACAGAGAGAACGGTTGGAGAGGGAAATAGAGAGGACTGCTGGAGAAGGGAACAGAAAGGACGGCTGGAGAAGGAAACAGAAAGGACGGTTGGAGAGGGAAACAGAGAGGACTGCTGGAGAAGGAAATAGAAAGGACTGTTGGAAAAGGAAACAGAGAGAACTGCTGGAGAAGGAAACAGAGAGAACTGCTTGAGAAGGAAACAGAGAGGACGGTTGGAGAGGGAAACAGAGAGGACTGCTGAAGACGGAAACACAAAGGATGGTTGGAGAAGGAAACAGAAAGAACGATTGGAGAGGGAAATAGAGAGGACTGCTGGAGAGGGAAACAGAAAGGACGGCTGGAGAAGGAAACAGAGAGGACTGCTGGAGAGGGAAACAGAGAGGACAGCTGGAGAAGGAAACAGAAAGCATGGTTGGAGAAGGAAACAGAAAGAACGGGTGGAGAGGAAAACAGAGAGAACTGCTGGAGAAGGAAACAGAAAGCATGGTTGGAGAAGAAATCAGAAAGAAAGGTTGGAGAGGGAAACAGAGAGGACTGATGGAGAAGGAAACAGAGAGGACTGCTGGAGATAGAAACAGAGAGGACTGCTGGAGAAGGAAACAGAGAAGACTGCTGGAGAAGAAAACAGAGAGGACTGCTGGAGAAGGAAACAGAAAGGACTGTTGGAGAAGGAAACAGAGAGGACTGCTGGAGAAGGAAACAGAGAGAACTGCTGGAGAAGGAAACAGAAAGTACGGTTGGAGAAGGAAACAGAAAGGACGGTTGGAGAAGGAAACAGAGAGGACGGTTGGAGAAGGAAACAGAGAGGTCTGTTGGAGAAAGAAACAGAAAGGACGCTTGGAGAAGGAAACAGAAAGGACGGTTGGAGAAGGAAACAGAGAGAACTGCTGGAGAAGGAAACAGAAAGTACGGTTGGAGAAGGAAACAGAGAGGACTGTTGGAGAAGGAAACACAAGGACGGTTGGAGAAGGAAACAGAGAGGACTGTTGGAGAAGGAAACAGAGAGGACTGCTGGAGAAGGAAACAGAGAGGACGCTTGGAGAAGGAAACAGAGAGAACTGCTGGAGAAGGAAACAGAAAGTACGGTTGGAGAAGGAAACAGAAAGGACTGCTGGAGAAGGAAACAGAGAGGACTGTTGGAGAAGGAAACAGAAAGGACTGTTGGAGAAGGAAACAGAGAGGACTGCTGGAGAAGGAAACAGAAAGGACGCTTGGAGAAGGAAACACAAGGACGGTTGGAGAAGGAAACAGAGAGGACTGCTGGAGAAGGAAACAGAGAGGACGGTTGGAGAAGGAAACAGAGAGGACTGATAGAGAAAGAAACAGAGAGGACTGCTAGAGAAGGGAATAGAGAGAACTGCTGGAGAAGGAAACAGAAAGAACGGTTGGAGAAGGGAACAGATAGGACGGTTGCAGAAGGAAACAGAGAGGACTGCTGGAGAAGGAAACAGAGAGGACTGTTGGAGAAGGAAACAGAGAGGACTGCTGGAGAAGGAAACACAAGGACGGTTGGAGAAGGAAACACAAGGACGGTTGGAGAAGGAAACAGGGAGGACTGCTGGAGAAGGAAACAGAGAGGACGGTTGGAGAAAAAAACTGAGAGGACTGCTGGAGAAAGAAACAGAGAGGACTGCTGGAGAAGGAAACAGAAAGGACGGTTGGAGAAGGAAACAGAAAGGACTGTTGGAGAAGGAAACAGAGAGAACTGCCGGAGAAGGAAACAGAAAGGACGGTTGGAGAAGGAAATAGAAAGGACGGTTGGAGAAGGAAACAGAGAGGACGGTTGGAGAAGGAAACAGAGAGGACTGCTGGAGAAGGAAACAGAGAGAACTGTTGCAAAAGAAAACAGAGAGGACTGCTGGAGAAGGAAACAGAGAGAACTGTTGGAGAAGGAAACAGAGAGGACTGCTGGAGAAAGAAACAGATAGGACTGCTGAAGAAGGAAACAGAGAGGACTGCTGGAGAAGGAAACAGAGAGGACTGTTGGAGAAGGAAACAGAAAGGACTGTTGGAGAAGGAAACAGAGAAGACTGCTGGAGAAGGAAACAGAAAGGACGCTTGGAGAAGGAAACAGAGAGAACTGATGGAGAAGGAAACAGAAAGTACGGTTGGAGAAGGAAACAGATAGGACGGTTGCAGAAGGAAACAGAGAGGACGGTTGGAGAAGGAAACAGAGAGGACTGTTGGAGAAGGAAACAGAAAGGACGGTTGGAGAAGGAAACACAAGGACGGTTGGAGAAGGAAACACAAGGACGGTTGGAGAAGGAAACAGGGAGGACTGCTGGAGAAGGAAACAGAGAGGACGGTTGGAGAAAAAAACTGAGAGGACTGCTGGAGAAAGAAACAGAGAGGACTGCTGGAGAAGGAAACAGAAAGGACGGTTGGAGAAGGAAACAGAAAGGACTGTTGGAGAAGGAAACAGAGAGAACTGCCGGAGAAGGAAACAGAGAGGACTGCTGGAGAAGGAAACAGAAAGGACGGTTGGAGAAGGAAACAGAGAGGACGGTTGGAGAAGGAAACACAAGGACGGTTGGAGAAGGAAACACAAGGACGGTTGGAGAAGGAAACAGAGAGAACTGTTGCAAAAGAAAACAGAGAGGACTGCTGGAGAAGGAAACAGAGAGAACTGTTGGAGAAGGAAACAGAGAGAACTGATGGAGAAGGAAACAGAAAGGACGGTTGGAGAAGGAAACAGAAAGGACGGTTGGAGAAGGAAACAGAGAGGACTGATGGAGAAGGAAACATAGAGGACTGTTGGAGAAGGAAACAGAGAGGACTGTTGGAGAAGGAAACAGAGAGGACTGTTGGAGAAGGAAACAGAGACGACGGTTGGAGAAGGAAACAGAGAGGACTGTTAGAGAAGGAAACAGAGAGGACGGTTGGAGAGGGAAACAGAGAGGACTGCTGGAGAAGGAAACAGAAAGTACGGTTGGAGAAGGAAACAGAGAGGACGGTTGGAGAAGGAAACAGAGAGGACTGTTGGAGAAGGAAACAGAAAGGACTGCTGGAGAAGGAAACAGAGAGGACTGCTGGAGAAGGAAACAGAGAGGACTGCTGGAGAAGGAAACAGAGAGGACTGCTGGAGAAGGAAACAGAGAGGACTGCTGGGGAAGAAAAGACCTGCAAGTCAAACTTGTGACAGCTCCCCACTGGACGCCAGTTATGCAACCCCAGCACCGCAGGTGGACAGCAGCTTGATGTGCCATGGCATCTTCCATCACGTTGGATGGTGTCTGTCAGTTTCCACAATCGTATCCAGCCTAAACTGCATATACTCGTAGAGACAACACTCTGACTGGAACGGCCTTCGTTCAGCACAATCTTTTTCAGTCGATTCACTTAATTCTGTCCACTGATAGATCGATTTGACCGTGACTGAACGATGCTACCATTTTCCAACACTCTGTGGTTTATGTATTTGACTTCAATCAAAGTAGGCACAGACTGCACGGGAGCAAACGATTTACTGCTCTCTCTACATTCACAATAATAGTATAAGCAGTTACTCCATTTTACTGGTTTAATCACAGGATTAGTTAATTTTACGAAAAGTGCCAGAACATATTTCAGGGTGCGAAATGTTTGCCGAACAGGTTGTAATTCTACTTTCGTGCTGTGTGTCTACACTGAAGTATGGAAGCATGTAGAAGTTTTGGGTCAATAAGATGTTTCCTGCAGGAATAAATTGTTTGCGTTGTGAAGTGTTGTAGGGAGCTGGAAACTTCTCTATCATTGTAGAAGTTTCCAGATATTTTGGAGGCCCCCGCAATATGATAAATTGTCTAGTTAGTGATGTAGTTTGATGCGGATATTGTTTTGACTTTACCACGTGGCGTCATTGTACGTCACTCTCGCCACATGCAGATGGTTCTGCACGATTCTAGAAGCCCTCTTGGAGGGAATACATGTATAGGGAGGGAGGGAGGGGAGAGAGAGAGAGAGAGAGAGAGAGAGAGAGAGAGAGAGAGAGAGAGAGAGAGAGAGAGACAGAGAGAGAGAGAGACAGACAGACAGACAGACAGACAGACAGACAGACAGACAGACACAGACAGACAGACAGAGACACACAGACAGAGAGAGAGAGAGAGAGAGAGAGAGAGAGAGACAGAGACAGAGAGACAGAGAGAGAGAGAGAGAGACAGAGACAGAGACAGAGACAGAGACAGAGACAGAGAGAGAGAGACAGAGACAGAGACAGAGACAGAGAGAGCAACAATTCTAAGCAAGTTCAAAATGTGCAAATGCAAGAAATTCTCAAAATAGACGAGTCTTTCGGAGTGAAGTCTTGTCAGTCACTTCTGGTGATTTCCTTTGCTGTGTGGTGCCAAGTGAAATAACAAAGTTTTCGGAATTTACCTCTGGATTTTCGACACTCCTGGTGCAAGCTAAGAGAACTCTGAATCTGTGGACGTTAAAAAGGAGGTTACTACATAAAGCATTCCCTTACCCCTTTTTGTTCTCACCACACCCTTCACCTTCACGCCATTGCTCTACCACTTCGATTGGGTTCTCACCACACCCTTCACCTTCTCGCCATTGCTCTAACACTTCGATTGGGTTCAGATTTCCATTTCAGAAGTCAGTGTAGCCACTGATGACGAGAGCCAGAAAGAAAATAACGGTGACGAGGATGATGCAGATGGATACGATGCGATAACAGAACGCGTCGTGCAGTCTCGCAATATCTCGCCACTTCACCATCGCGTCTGCGTCATTTCCGCTCTCCTCGCCCTCTGTGGTGACGTCATCCGTCCCTGTTTTGACAAAGCTCTCTATGGGGGAAACAACATTCTTGGAAGTTTCCTCGTCCTCTCTGACCTTGTGGGTAACACTTGCACGCGCCTGGGTCACCTTATTTGACCCCGTGACCTTTAGCATGACAGAGCGAGCGTAGGTGAGGAGCCAGGAAGGGGGAGGGGGTTGTGGGTGGTGGTGGTGCATGTACAGGTCGGCCACCGTCAGCACCACGACCAGACAGCCCAAGAACAGGGTGGCCGCCATGTACAGACCTGCAAGAAGGGGTGGAGAGCAGGGGTCAGGGTCAAAATCTCTCAGTCACTCACCAGTACAAAGCAGGCTAATTGAAGGGATCAAATTCAGGTAAAGTTGTGAAGGCTACAAATAACGCAGATCTGTTCACAATGACTAGTGTTGTGTCAGATAGTTACCAAAATACAGCACAGAAGGCCATTTAGAACAATCTAAGAGCAAATTGATGTACAACTTGGGTACATTTGGACATACAAATCACCGAGATAATTCACACACAACTCAGATAACACTGACATTTACTCATGTTGATATAACTTACACACAGATCTCGTAATAGTGACGCTTATTACTGATGTTACTCCCACACAGCGTACATTGATAGGAACCATTCCTCATTAACAATACATAGGCTGGAAAGAATCATTCCTCACTGAAGACAGATTTACTGGAAGGAAGCATTCCCCATTGATGACTGACTGACTGGAAGGAAACATTCCCCATTGCTGACTGACTGACTGACTGGAAGAAAGCATTCCTCACTGAAGAAAGACTGACTGGAAGGAAGCATTCCTCACTGAAGACAGACTGACTGACTGGAAGGAAGCATTCCTCATTGACTGGAAGGAAGCATTACTCACTGAAGACAGACTGACTGACTGGAAGGAAGCATTCCTCACTGAAGACTGTGTCGTGTTATCATGTTTATCACTTGGTTTCGCCTACGAGTTTATCACTTGGTTTTGTCTACGCATTATGCGCGCATGCGCCGGGAAATTGGGGCGCCATGTCGAGTCTTAAAACACGCGGAATTATACTGTAAGAAGAAGTAGTAAATTCTCAAAGTTGAAATACTAACAAGCCTCCAGTCTTTATTGATTGAAGAAGTACAACGCTCGGAACACAACATGGTGGCAGCGGTAAACGCAACAGCGGTAAACTGTGAACAGTGCGTGTGCTGAACTGAGATCAAAATCCAGTGTGAGTCTCGTTTCTAGAACCGGTTTCACGTGGTACTGGTCTAAGGAGAAACAGTGAAGATGGGTCCGTTCAAGCCTCCGGAAAACTTCAACTTCAGCAATCCTACAGCATGGCCCGAGTGGAAGCAACGTTTCCAGCGATTCTTCACGGCTTCAAAGCTGCACAAAGAAGACGCGGAAATCCAGATAAGTACTCTTATCTACGTTATGGGTGCAGATGCAGAGAAGATTCTGACGTCTTTTCAACTGTCGGAAGAAGAAGGAAAAGTCTACGCGACTATTCTGGAGAAATTTGATGGCTACTTCATTCCGCGAGTAAATGTCATTCATGAAAGAGCCAGGTTCCACTCATGCAACCAGAAGCAGGGGGAAACCATAGAAGCCTACGTGAGAGAATTGTACGATCTGGCAAATCTAGCACAGATACCGAACAAAGACGAAGCAATCCGAGATCGTCTTGTCCTTGGAGTCCTTGATCGCGAGCTCTCAGAAAAGCTCCAACTGACACCGACACTGACACTTCAAGATGCCATCACTGCAGCACGACAATATGAACAAGTAAAGACACAGCTAACAGAGCAACGCCAGACGATCGATGCAGTCCACAGCTGCAGAGGGGCCAGTGGGGGCCATCACAGAGGCGGTAGGCGCAGCGGTTACAACGGTAATCGAGGTGACAGATCCGGCAGTCATCATCCACAGGGCGGCGGCTCTGGCCATAGGGGCGGCGGTCAGCAGAACCAGCATACCAGTGGCAGTCCACGCGGCCGTGGAAATCACTTCTCGCAGAGAGGGAGAGGAGGATACTCATCATCATGCTCAAGATGTGGTCGTCACCATAGCAACACAGAGATCTGTCCTGCACAGGGAAAAAGGTGCAGAAATTGTTCAAAGCCAAACCACTTCGCAGCAGTATGCAGAAGCAAATCGATGCACTCAGTGGAAGAGCACCACTACGACTACTACGACTACCAGTATGAAGAAAGAGGAGGAGAAGAAGAGGACGAAGTACACAGCGTGACACAAGAAGAAATCTTCATTGGGCCAGTGAACAGTGGGACCAACAACGAACCACCGTGGACTACAGTCTTGACAGTTGAAAACAGCAAAATCACGTTCAAGATCGACACAGGGGCAGATGTGAGCGTCATTTCGGCAGCCCAGTACAACAACATGAGTCCACGACCACAGCTACGGAAATCTAACGCGATTCTGCGCAGCGCTGGCGGCGTGATGGAGTGCCTGGGACAGTTCGAAGCAGTCACCAGAGTCCACGATAAGCCATTCCCACTTCGGATCTTTGTCGTGAATTCGAAGACCGACAATCTTCTCAGCCGAGAAGCGTCAACAAGGATGGGTCTCGTAAAAAGAATCGACACCATCGACAGGCTACCCTTCGGTGCACTGGATGAGAAACCAGTCGACTGCACCCCAGTGAAAATATTGCTGAGAGACGATGTACAACCTTACAGCCTACACACAGCGCGCAGAATACCAATAATACCACTGTTGGAGAAAGTCAACAAAGAGTTGGCCAGGATGGAAGCCAAAGGCATCATAGAAGCAGTGACTGAACCTACAGACTGGTGCGCTCCCATCGTACCAGTACTGAAAAAGTCCGGCGACGTGAGGATTTGCACAGATTTCAAGAAGCTCAATCTGGCTGTGAAGCGGGAGAGGTACATCCTTCCAACCCTCGACGACATTCTGCACAAGCTATCGGGGTCAGCGTTCTTCAGCAAGCTCGACGCGACTTCAGGCTTCTGGCAGTTGCCTCTCGACCCTTCGACAGCAAAGCTCACCACGTTCATAACCCCAACATCCGGGAGATATTTCTACAAGAGACTCCCTTTCGGAATATCCTCAGCGCCTGAGATTTTTCAACGCACAGTCGAAAACATCTTGAAGGATCAGAGCAACGTCGTCTGCTTCTTCGACGATATCCTCGTCTACAGCGAAGACGAGCTGTCCCATGAGCGCCACCTGGGCGGCGTCATGAAGAAACTAGCCAGTGTCAACCTCAAGCTCAACCCAGACAAGTGCGAGCTGAGAAAGCAAGAGATCGAGTTTCTTGGGCATCGCATCAGCAAGAACGGAGTCTCTCCAGATCCGACCAAGGTTGAAGCCATCACCAACATGCCAGACCCCACCAACGTGACGGAGTTGAGGAGAGTTCTGGGCATGATCAACTTTCTGGGCCGATACTTGCCGAACCTGTCGACAGTACTGCGGCCAGTGACAGAACTTTTGGAGAACGACAGAGCCTGGTCATGGGGGCCAGCGCAGATCAAAGCCATGAGTGAGGTGAAGAAGATGCTGACGTCAACACCCACACTTGCCTTCTACGACCCAAGAAAGCCCACAACAGTGAGTGCAGATGCAAGCAGCTATGGAGTAGGTGGAGTCCTGCTACAGCAATACCCTGACGGAATCCTCAAGCCGGTAGCGTACTGTTCACGTACCTTGACACCCACTGAGCGCAGGTACGCACAAATCGAGAAGGAAACTCTCGCAGCTGTCTACGCCTGTGAGAAGTTCAGCCGCTACCTGGTTGGCCTGTCCAGTTTCAAGCTAGAGACTGATCACAAGCCTCTCGTCCCCATCATCAACTACAAGAACCTTGAGGATACCCCAGTCAGATGTCAGAGAATGCTCATGCGACTCATGAGATTCAACCCCATCGCAGAGTACGTGCCGGGAAAGCAGCTCGTCGTGGCAGACACTCTTTCTCGCAGCCCACAGAAGTACAAAGAAGAAGATGTGAGCAGAGTGGAGCTACTCATCGAAGACGTGGCAGACTACGTCGACAGCGTGAACCTGTCCTGGTCCTACCACATGCCGGACAAGAAGCTGAAAGAACTGGCAGAAGAAACCAAGAAAGACAGTTTGATCCAAGCAGCATTACACTACGTGCGAGAAGGATGGCCAGTGTACGCGTCAGATGTTGAGGAAGGACTGCGTGATCTCTTCGAAGTCCGCGGCGAACTCAGCGAGAACAACGGCCTGCTCACCAGAGGCAGCCGCATCGTGATACCAGCGTCCATGAGAGATGAAATCCTAGCAAGGATCCATGACGGTCACCTCGGCATCGTAAAGTGCCGTGAGAGAGCGAACGCAGCGTGCTGGTGGCCAGGAGTCGGCACGCGCATCAAGCAAATCGTCCGCAACTGCAAGCACTGTCAAGAGAAACAGGCTACTCAGCGAAAAGAACCACTCATCACAACAGAACTACCAGATAGGCCATTCCAGAAGTGTGCAGCTGATCTTTGTGAACTCAAGGGAAAGCAGTACCTTGTACTGATAGACTACTTCTCAAGATACCTCGAGATAGCCTACCTCAGAAACATCACCTCTTCAGAAGTCATCGGACGGATGTCCAACATGTTTGCTCGTCACGGGATTCCAGAAACACTCATTACTGACAATGGCCGTCAGTTCACATCATCAGAGTTCCAGCAGTTTTCACAGCGTTGGGGCTTTGAACACATCACCACATCCCCGCACTACCCGCAAGCAAACGGCGAAGCTGAGAGAGCTGTACAAGAAGCCAAGAAGATTCTGGGCCAGAAGGAGCCAATGATAGCACTACTTGCCCACAGAGCCACTCCTATCGCAGCGACAGGCAAGAGTCCAGCCGAGCTAGCATTCGGCCGAAAGCTTCGTACAACACTCCCAACCCTGCCTGAAAACCTTGCGCCAAGTTATGAAAGGAAGTCTGTGGCGGACAAGGATAGAGAACACAAAGCAGCATACAAGAAAGTATTTGACAGACACCACGGAGTCCGTCCACTGGGAGAACTTTCGCCAGGTGACCCAGTTCTCCAGAAGCTGGACAACGAGAAGAAGTGGGGAAGTCCAGCCATCGTCCAACAGCAGTGTGCACCAAGATCCTATGTGGTGCAAACGCCTAACGGCAAGAACTTCCGGCGAAATCGTCGTCATCTCAGGCTGTTCCACAGTCCTCAGCCTGAGCGGTCCCGTCCTAACCCCAGCACGGTCCACAAGCGCCTGTCCCTGTCCAGTCACGTTATCCCTGTCCCTGTATCCAGAGACCAGAAGAGAGATTGTGGCAGTCCCAGCTACAATGCAGCACGTCCCAGCTGCAACGACTCTGACAGTCACAATTCAGAGTCAGGTACCAGTCCGAGACAGGGCAAGTCCATCGTCCAAGTCGGTCAACGCCCGCCAGATGTCAACAGTTCCGACACTGCCAGTGGTGGTCTACCTCCAGTCCGACCCCCCGAGGGCAACAGCAGTCCTGCCGTGACGAGGACCCGCAGCGGCCGCATTGTTACCAGACCAATCCGCTTCCAGGATAACTAACAATTTTTTAACATTGTTGGAATGCAGGACACATTGATCTGAACTTTTAACTTTTAAAGTGAATTTATCTCCCTTCTCGGTTATCACAGACTCTAATGAATAACTAGCCACTGGGCTGATTTTTGCAAAATCTCAAAGAGGGGAAGATGTCGTGTTATCATGTTTATCACTTGGTTTCGCCTACGAGTTTATCACTTGGTTTTGTCTACGCATTATGCGCGCATGCGCCGGGAAATTGTCGGGCGCCATGTCGAGTCCTAGAACACGCGGAATTATACTGTAAGAAGAAGTAGTAAATTCTCAAAGTTGAAATACTAACAAGCCTCCAGTCTTTATTGATTGAAGAAGTACAACGCTCGGAACACAACAGACTGACTGACTGACTGGAAGGAAGCATTCCTCACGGAAGACTGATTGACTGGAAGGAAGCATTCCTCACTGAAGACTGACTGACTGGAAGGAAGCATTCCTCACTGAAGACTGATTGACTGGAAGGAAGCATTCCTCACTGAAGACTGACTGACTGGAAGGAAGCATTCCTCACTGAAGACTGATTGACTGGAAGGAAGCATTCCTCACTGAAGACTGACTGCCTGGAAGGAAGTATTACTCACTGAAGACTGACTGACTGACTGGAAGGAAGTATTACTCACTGAAGACTGACTGACTGACTGGAAGGAAGCATTCCTCACTGAAGACTGACTGACTGGAAGGAAGCATTCCTTACTGAAGACTGACTGACTGGAAGGAAGCATTCCTCACTGAAGACAGACTGACTGGAAGGAAGCATTCCTCACTGAAGACTGACTGACTGGAAGGAAGTATTACTCACTGAAGACTGACTGACTGGAAGGAAGTATTACTCACTGAAGACTGATTGACTGGAAGGAAGCATTCCTCACTGAAGACAGACTGACTGGAAGGAAGCATTCCTCACTGAAGACAGACTTACTGGAAGGAAGCATTCCTCACTGAAGACTGACTGACTGGAAGGAAGCATTCCTCACTGAAGACTTACTGACTGGAAGGAAGCATTACTCACTGAAGACTGACTGACTGGAAGGAAGCATTCCTCACTCAAGACTGATTGACTGGAAGGAAGTATTCCTCACTGAAGACTGACTGACTGACTGGAAGGAAGCATTACTCACTGAAGACTGACTGACTGGAAGGAAGCATTACTCACTGAAGACTGATTGACTGAAGGAAGCATTCCTCACTGAAGACTGACTGACTGGAAGGAAGCATTCCTCACTGAAGACTGATTGACTGGAAGGAAGCATTCCTCACTGAAGACTGACTGACTGGAAGGAAGCATTCCTCACTGAAGACTGATTGACTGGAAGGAAGCATTCCTCACTGAAGACTGACTGCCTGGAAGGAAGTATTACTCACTGAAGACTGACTGACTGACTGGAAAGAAGTATTACTCACTGAAGACTGACTGACTGACTGGAAGGAAGCATTCCTCACTGAAGACTGACTGACTGGAAGGAAGCATTCCTTACTGAAGACTGACTGACTGGAAGGAAGCATTCCTCACTGAAGACAGACTGACTGGAAGGAAGCATTCCTCACTGAAGACTGACTGACTGGAAGGAAGTATTACTCACTGAAGATTGACTGACTGGAAGGAAGTATTACTCACTGAAGACTGATTGACTGCAAGGAAGCATTCCTCACTGAAGACAGACTGACTGGAAGGAAGCATTCCTCACTGAAGACAGACTTACTGGAAGGAAGCATTCCTCACTGAAGACTGACTGACTGGAAGGAAACATTCCTCACTGAAGACTTACTGACTGGAAGGAAGCATTACTCACTGAAGACTGACTGACTGGAAGGAAGCATTCCTCACTCAAGACTGATTGACTGGAAGGAAGTATTCCTCACTGAAGACTGACTGACTGACTGGAAGGAAGCATTCCTCACTGAAGTCTGACTGACTGGAAGGAAGCATTACTCACTGAAGACTGATTGACTGGAAGGAAGCATTCCTCACTGAAGACTGACTGACTGGAAGGAAGTATTACTCACTGAAGACTGGTTGACTGGAAGGAAGCATTTCTCACTGAAGACTGACTGACTGACTGGAAGGAAGTATTACTCGCTGAAGACAGACCGACTGGAAGGAAGCATTACTCACTGAAGACTGACTGACTGACTGGAAGGAAGCATTCCTCACTCAAGACTGATTGACTGGAAGGAAGTATTCCTCACTGAAGACTGACTGACTGACTGGAAGGAAGCATTCCTAACTGAAGACTGACTGACTGGAAGGAAGTATTACTCACTGAAGACTGATTGACTGGAAGGAAGCATTCCTCACTGCAGACTGACTGACTGACTGGAAGGAAGTATTACTCACTAAAGACAGACCGACTGGAAGGAAGCATTACTCACTGAAGACTGATTGACTGGAAGGAAGCATTCCTCACGGAAGACTGACTGACTGGAAGGAAGCATTCCTCACTGAAGACTGACTGACTGACTGGAAGAAAGTATTACTCACTGAAGACAGACTGACTGGAAGAAAGCATTCCTCACTGAAGACTGACTGACTGGAAGGAAGCATTCCTCACTGAAGACTGATTGACTGACTGGAAGGAAGCATTACTCACTGCAGACTGACTGACTGACTGGAAGGAAGCATTACTCACTGAAGACTGACTGACTGACTGGAAGAAAGTATTACTCACTGAAGACAGACTGACTGGAAGAAAGCATTACTCACTGAAGGTTGACTTACTGGAAGGAAGCATTCCTCACTGAAGACAGACTGACTGGAAGGAAGCATTCCTCACTGAAGACTGACTGACTGGAAGGAAGCATTCCTCACTGAAGACTGACTGACTGGAAGGAAGCATTCCTCACTGAAGACTGACTGACTGGAAGGAAGCATTCCTCACTAAAGACTGATTGACTGGAAGGAAGCATTCCTCACTGAAGACAGACTGACTGGAAGGAAGCATTCCTCACTGAAGACAGACTTACTGGAAGGAAGCATTCCTCACTGAAGACTGACTGACTGGAAGGAAGTATTACTCACTGAAGACTGATTGACTGGAAGGAAGCATTACTCACTGAAGACTGACTGACTGGAAGGAAGCATTCCTCACTCAAGACTGATTGACTGGAAGGAAGTATTCCTCACTGAAGACTGACTGATTGACTGGGAGGAAGCATTCCTCACTGAAGACTGACTGACTGGAAGGAAGCATTACTCACTGAAGACTGATTGACTGGAAGGAAGTATTACTCACTGAAGACTGACTGACTGGAAGGAAGCATTCCTCACTCAAGACTGATTGACTGGAAGGAAGTATTCCTCACTGAAGACTGACTGACTGACTGGAAGGAAGCATTCCTCACTGAAGTCTGACTGACTGGAAGGAAGCATTACTCACTGAAGACTGATTGACTGGAAGGAAGCATTCCTCACTGAAGACTGACTGACTGGAAGGAAGTATTACTCACTGAAGACTGGTTGACTGGAAGGAAGCATTTCTCACTGAAGACTGACTGACTGACTGGAAGGAAGTATTACTCGCTGAAGACAGACCGACTGGAAGGAAGCATTACTCACTGAAGACTGACTGACTGACTGGAAGGAAGCATTCCTCACTCAAGACTGATTGACTGGAAGGAAGTATTCCTCACTGAAGACTGACTGACTGACTGGAAGGAAGCATTCCTAACTGAAGACTGACTGACTGGAAGGAAGTATTACTCACTGAAGACTGATTGACTGGAAGGAAGCATTCCTCACTGCAGACTGACTGACTGACTGGAAGGAAGTATTACTCACTAAAGACAGACCGACTGGAAGGAAGCATTACTCACTGAAGACTGATTGACTGGAAGGAAGCATTCCTCACGGAAGACTGACTGACTGGAAGGAAGCATTCCTCACTGAAGACTGACTGACTGACTGGAAGAAAGTATTACTCACTGAAGACAGACTGACTGGAAGAAAGCATTCCTCACTGAAGACTGACTGACTGGAAGGAAGCATTCCTCACTGAAGACTGATTGACTGACTGGAAGGAAGCATTACTCACTGCAGACTGACTGACTGACTGGAAGGAAGCATTACTCACTGAAGACTGACTGACTGACTGGAAGAAAGTATTACTCACTGAAGACAGACTGACTGGAAGAAAGCATTACTCACTGAAGGTTGACTTACTGGAAGGAAGCATTCCTCACTGAAGACAGACTGACTGGAAGGAAGCATTCCTCACTGAAGACTGACTGACTGGAAGGAAGCATTCCTCACTGAAGACTGACTGACTGGAAGGAAGCATTCCTCACTGAAGACTGACTGACTGGAAGGAAGCATTCCTCACTAAAGACTGATTGACTGGAAGGAAGCATTCCTCACTGAAGACAGACTGACTGGAAGGAAGCATTCCTCACTGAAGACAGACTTACTGGAAGGAAGCATTCCTCACTGAAGACTGACTGACTGGAAGGAAGTATTACTCACTGAAGACTGATTGACTGGAAGGAAGCATTACTCACTGAAGACTGACTGACTGGAAGGAAGCATTCCTCACTCAAGACTGATTGACTGGAAGGAAGTATTCCTCACTGAAGACTGACTGACTGACTGGGAGGAAGCATTCCTCACTGAAGACTGACTGACTGGAAGGAAGCATTACTCACTGAAGACTGATTGACTGGAAGGAAGCATTCCTCACTGAACACTGACTGACTGGAAGGAAGTATTACTCACTGAAGACTGACTGACTGGAAGGAAGCATTTCTCACTGAAGACTGACTGACTGACTGGAAGGAAGTATTACTCGCTGAAGACAGACCGACTGGAAGGAAGCATTATTCACTGAAGACTGACTGACTGGAAGGAAGCATTCCTAACTAAAGACTGACTGACTGACTGGAAGGAATCATTCCTCACTGACTGATTGACTGGAAGGAAGTATTCCTAACTGAAGACTGACTGACTGGAAGGAAGTATTACTCACTGAAGACTGATTGACTGGAAGGAAGCATTCCTCACTGCAGACTGACTGACCGACTGGAAGGAAGTATTACTCACTGAAGACAGACCGACTGGAAGGAAGCATTACTCACTGAAGACTGATTGACTGGAAGGAAGCATTCCTCACGGAAGACTGACTGACTGACTGGAAGAAAGCATTCCTCACTGAAGACTGACTGACTGACTGGAAGGAAGTATTACTCACTGAAGACTGACTGACTGACTGGAAGGAAGCATTCCTCACTGAAGACTGACTGACTGGAAGGAAGCATTCCTCACGGAAGACAGACTGACTGGAAGGAAGCATTCCTCACTGAAGACTGACTGACTGGAAGGAAGCATTACTCACTGAAGACTGATTGACTGGAAGGAAGCATTACTCACTGAAGACTGACTGACTGGAAGGAAGCATTCCTCACTGAAGACTGACTGACTGGAAGGAAGCATTCCTCACGGAAGACTGACTGACTGGAAGGAAGGAAGCATTCCCTATTGAAGACCAATGGAATTCGAAGGTCAAATAACTCACTAATGATGGAGAGATTGATGGAGGTGGAGGGCATAGTGTCCGACACAAGGGTCAGCAGGACAGCGTAGGACAGGAGCACCGTCAGGGAGTAGGACACCTTCTCCCCACTGTCCAGGGGCAGCACGAAGACCAGCACGGACAGCAGGCTGGTCAGGGCGACGGGCAGCAGCACGGACAGCACCAAGAAAGCAGGGCGGCGTCGGAAGGTCAGGCAGAAGCTCAGCTTGCTGTAGTTGAGTGCTCCGTCCACCACCGCTGGAAGTCAAGGACAAACTCGCAGTCAGGGAATGACGGTAGAGGGCGAGGAATCCTTCTTGGAGATTTCCATTCCAACGTGTCGAGAAAGATTACTTTTGTGCATGAATGATCCATCCTCCAAAGGTTTTCTGCCTTCCCCCCCCCCCCCTCCTCTCTCTCTCTCTCTCTCTCTCTCTCTCTCTCTCTCTCTCTCTCTCTCTCTCTCTCTCTCTCTCTCTCTCTCTCTCTCTCTCTCTCTCCCTCTCGCTCTCTCTCTCATACGGTGTTGCGCTGCATTCGTTGCTGGACGTGTTGGAATTACGCTCCGTTCCGACGGCCGTACTTCTGAACTTCTACGGAGTACAGGAACGTCATGGTTGGTGCGAAACTTCCTAACGTTCTCCAGAACGCGGTGAGCGACCTTTTGGAATCTCATCTACTAAAATCTTGGCATATTGAGTCGAAATCCCATTGTGTTCATGTAACGTTGATTTGGCCGAGTCCACCACCAGAGGGTGGCGGCAGCACTGTCCTTTCGTCCGCCAGTCAGTGTAAATTTGTCAAACGAAAATCTCCCTTGCAAAGAAAAAGAGATTTCTTGAGGCAAGAATCATTCCAAAAAAGATGCGAAGACTACCAAAAGATGCAAAAATCTTATTTCCCGTCATCCTCTTCTGGTCACCAGCTGGCGCCCCTATATGATGCTGAAATGGAAGACGCCGAGTCAGTGTGTGAAGCCAAGCACAAACTTTTTGTGACGCCAACTCCACAAACGTTTCGTGACCTCAACTCCACACACTTTTCGTGACTCCAACTCCACAATCCGAAAAGCTTGAAAACGCCACTGAAGTCACCATACAGTCAGACAAGACAACAGACGTGCGTTGTAAGTGGCGAGCCATGCGAGTATCTCGCAAGTGGGGCTAGCCATGCCGTTGTAAGGCTGCGAGTGGCTCATGGGTCTCGCAAGACTTGGCTCTTTCTGCAGCTCGCCAAGTCTTGCGAGAGAAACAAAATGGCGACTAACCGCATTGGATTTCTGTTTCTCGATGGGACTTTTTTCAATTGTCGCGTTGCGATGGAGGAATGGGACAGGATATTAAAACTTAAGTGTTCTTTCAGTATTCTTGAGTAATTTTACGTGGAATGGGAATAGGGAGGGTGTGAAATTCTACTAGTTTGTTTCAGTTGTGCTCGTTTCTTTCCGCGCTAGTTCCACTTTAGTCTTCTGCTTCGGTATGGCAGCAACAATCAACACATTACATGATCATCATGACGATCATGATTGGTAATTTCACAAAACAGCGTTGTAAATTCTTGAGATTTTGTGGTCGCATTGGGGACGTTGGGGTAGATAAAATATGCAGTCATAATCTAGGTCAGAATCGTCAAGAAACTCCAATAATAACACCCGTTTTAAACCAGCTCTGTCGGGCGACGCCATATTTTCCGCCTCGCCTGCTGTTTGCCCGTTGTAGAGCCGCATCTCGCGCTCGCCAATCTCGCTGCGAGACATCTCGCGCGACTCGCCGACTTACAACACGCGTCTGCTTCAGTGGTGTGGCTTTACGTGCGTCGACCCACGAGAAACACATTCAATGTGCGTTCGACGGGGTCATGTTCGTGGGAAACCCTGGTTCATCTGAGGTGGTGAGACAACTGATGAGAGCAAAGAACACATCATCTGCACCTGCTTGGTGTGACGCGTGTGCCTTGCCCCTTCAACCGTGGATGAATTGTCCAGCGTGCAGAGGTGCGAGCTACTGCCCTGACTGTTTTGTGAGGACAGAACAGATGAGCCACACTTTTTGGACGTAGAGAGTGCGATGATGTGTTTGTCTGCTTCCTCCCCGTTGCCCGTCGTCTAGAAACACAGGTACTTGTGAGTTTTGTCTCCTATCCATTTGAGGCCTACACAATATCTGTTTCGGTGCCCCATTCTACGGCCCACGCAATTAACATCGAATCCGTTTACGGTGATGAATAGCTGATACAGCGAGCTACAATGATGATGCACTATTGTCGTTTGGTGACAGATACATTTGTGGACTAACATACATATTTGTGATCGCTGTCGTCTAAGTCATACAAGAACTACTTACAATGCTGATATGATTTATGTCTGCGAGTGACTGCACTGAAACTTTGATACTCCTGAACTTCGAACTGGAACCTCTCATCGTTGACTGTTTGTTATCAGGACTTTACACTTACTGGAATGTGTTGCTGCAGCTCTTAACCGTCAATGGTGTGTGAATACGTGAGAACGCCATTATCATATGATAAGGAAATAATTACATGCAACGCATAGTTCATGACCAGTAAGGTAGCCGCTGATTACATTTTGTACTATTTCATTAATTACCAGTAGTACTGTTTTGGTTTTATATTGTTGTTGGTGTTGTGTTGCAATTGAAGTAAGTTGAAATTGATCTTGTTTATGGGCTGAAGGCCTCGACAATTATTTGTTCAACTCTCTCTCTCTCTCTCTCTCTCTCTCTCTCTCTCTCTCTCTCTCTCTCCCCACCCCCCACCCCCCAACTCTCTTTGTGTCTCTTTTCTCTTGTCAGATCTTACCAGACGCTCAAGATGAGCATTAAACTATAAGTTATATGTGAACAATTTTACTTTGGTGTACAGATATTTCATTTTATTGACTCACATGCGAAGCAAAAGTGAGTCTATGTACTGAGCCGTGTCGTCCGTCCGTCCGGGCGTCCGGGCGTCCGTCCGTCCGGGCGTCCGTAAAAAACTTAAACGTTGGATTTTTCTCGGAGACTATTAAGTCTATCAACACCAGATGTGGCATGATGGTGTATGATGACAAGGCCTCAAAAAACATACATAGTGACTTGACCTTGCTTCAAGGTCAAGGTCACAGGAGCCATAAATGTGGTCTCAAAAACAGTCATTTTTCACATTTTCCCAATTTTCTCCCACGTTATTGAGAATGGCGACCTTAGCTACAAGTGGTATATAGGTCAAAGCAAGCCCTATCTTTTGATACCAGTTTGGTTGACCTTGCTTCAAGGTCAAGGTCACAGGAGCTCTTCAAAGTTGGATTGTATACATATTTTGAAGTGACATTGACCCTGAACTATGGAAGATAACTGTTTCAAACTTAATAATTATGTGGGGCACATGTTATACTTTCATCATGAGATACATTTGGTCACATATCATCAAGGTCAAGGTCACTTTGACCCTTATGAAATGTGACCAAAATGGGGTAGTGAACCACTAAAAGTGACTATATCTCATGGTAGAAAGTGCCAATAAGCACCATTGTGCTTCCTATGTCTTGAATTAACAGCTTTGTGTTGCATGACCTTGGATGACCTTGACCTTGGGTCAAGGTCACATGTATTTTGGTAGGAAAAATGTGTAAAGCATTTCTTTGTGTATGATGTCATTGGTAGGTTTAGTTGTTTGACCTTGACCTTGAAGGTCACCTGAAGGTCAAGGTCATATAAAGGTCAAGGTCAAGCATGTGAGTCGTATGGGCTTTGCCCTTCTTGTTCTAAGTGAAATTACATACTGACGAGTTTTGATATGTCACTTTCCTCCAGAACATAGTATTCTATTGCGACTACAACTGATACGTTAATGTTTTTAATGTGTACATATGTGTATATTCCTACGTGATGGGATTTCGGCCGAAAATCAACGATCAATCAATAAATCTCTCTCTCTCTCTCTCTCTCTCTCTCTCTCTCTCTCTCTCTCTCTCTCCCCTGCTAATGATGCAACGGATATTAATGTGTTAAGTGTTGCAGGGAATCCCAATGTGTTACTTTTGCTAATTTTTACCCCTTATTTTCCCCGCTCAGGCACTCCGGAAATAGACAGAACAACGTGGTGGTTCGGGGCGGACTTAGTGGACGTGGTGTGCGGTGGATGCCTGACCTGCGTTGCACAAGACGAACGCTCCAGGGCGCCCTGGCCCACTTTGCATTATGGGTAAGGCGAAATGCGCCGGGACGTCCAGGAGCGCTCACAGTAAGCAACGCGCCACGCTGCTCCCTGTTCCACTCAGTCCTGGAGCCGTGTACGTAGAGCGGCCAGATCTCACAGTAAGCAACGCGCCACGCTGCTCCCTGTTCCACTCAGTCCTGGGGCCGTGTACGTAGAGCGGCCAGATCTCACAGTAAGCAACGCGCCACGCTGCTCCCTGTTCCACTCAGTCCTGGGGCCGTGTACGGGGAGCAGCCAGATCTAAGTCCGGCTTTACTCCAAAGCAGGCTCAGCCAAGCGGTTCCTCAACGCTCAGCTCAAATGGTGTGCATGATGCGAAATAACTGTTGGCGTAGTTAAGGCAGTCGCCGGAAGGTATTCCCCATCTGATATGCATAATAACTTAACGTCTCGGACTGTCGAAAACGAGGCGGCTAGTGAAAAGTAAGGGATTCCAATGGCAACATTTGAAACTAACATGGCCGCCGCGTAAATAAGTTCCATAGCGCTAGGTTCGCATCACACAGCATGCGGTTCGATTTCCAGTCGAGTTCACCGCCACGCAAACACGACGATCAACAGACGTGTACAAGCAAGTGTTCTGGGGAAGTTTGAGAAGGTGTCGAGCGTTCCGCAAGATGTACTGTCTGTTAGATGCATACAGTGATACAGCGAATACGATTGGAACGCGCGATTCACATTTCGTCGCGAAGACATTCTCTCATACAGTAACGTCAAAGAAACTACAATGGGAAGAAGGATAACTTCCTCATTGGGCATGCTTAGAAATGAGAATGGCTAAATATGAGTTATTCCCCTTTGCTGCATGCTGACCAGGCCGTCTCCTGCTTTGTTATGACTAGTACAGTCGATCTTTCTCATGTTGTGACTTGCTTTATTTTCACATTTTCGGTATTTAAAACAGCAAACACACACACACACACACACACACACACACACACACACACACACACATACACTGAAGAAGTTTCCATTCTGATTCGGTTATTTTATTTGGTGCTATATGTTTGCTTCACATTGTTTCTTTTTTACATTGCTTGAGGTATCCCAATTCGCTAAACACATCCATAATGCATGCATGGCTCATTCGAAAGAGGGCAACAGAACAACTGATGCCCAATAGCAATAAATACTGCACAACTGAACAATAAATAGCAATAAATGATGACAGTGCCAAGTTTTTAAGTACAAAGTGAAATCATGTGACTGGACAAAGGCACAATTACAAAATACAAATAAATAAAATCGAGGCCCATTTTAAATTAAGTTCTCAGCTCATGGGGGAAGCATAAGGTGACCCTAGAAACCGAAATTAGGAGATCTCCCGCCCCTAGGGCAGACTAAAAAAAAAGGGGGGGGGGGCGGCTAATTTGTGAAATAGTATAAAAGGAATCAAAAACTGTATACATGTATTTAGTTAATACCCCAAAAATTGTATAGTATATACGATGTCAGACCCTAAAGAAAGTTAGTTAGTCATTGCTTAGACAAAACAAAACAAAATAGTCTGTTTACGGTATCCCGACCAACCCTATTTTGTCCCCGCCGATCCTAGACTTTTTTTCTGGCATTTGGAGAAAAAGAAAAAGAAAAAAAATCAATTTTGTTCCTGTTTTTTCGCAAAATAAGTTAAAAAGATGGTTATAAAAAAAAATTAAGAAAAGCCGACCGACCTCTTTTTTTGTGCCTATGTTAATGTAAACAGACTAAAAGGTACATCACAAACAACACACCAGGGATGATACTATTTAATTTTGATCATAATTTTTATATTTTTAATTTTCAGAGCTTGTTTTTGTACGGAGAGAGTTGGCAATTGTTTATCACATTCTCTCATCTCATTGACTCTCCTTCGGCTCCTTGGTAACATGCGTTCCCATCTCTGCCAGGATTGGACAGGCATAAATGGCAAAATAGCTCGCATACAAAAGAAATTCTGGATCCCAAATTCCTAAAACAAAACAAGAAGAAAGAAAAAATTATATATAAATCACAATGGTCACTGAGAGAGAGGATTTAGGGCCAACAATAGAGTTCCGACTTGTCTTCGAAACCGAAAAATTCTAGCTTGCCCAAGAAACACCCCCAGCCCAAAATCGCTTACGGATACACCAGTACAAACAGGAGAAGATAAAAACATGCTTTGCAAAATTGTGTTATTTCATTGTGTACGTACGTAATTGTGATCACAATCATTGACAATCTGATCACACGGGCATGATTATGATTGAAAGGAATCGCCTTGTCAGCTTGTGAAATGGCATCCATTCTAAATCTAACGCTCTGCCTAAACGCAAAACGGATGAGTGATGTACCTTTGTACTGTAGTTTTCCCGTAAGCAAGGTTTGATAAAGGATTCAGCAAATATGCCCACGGGTAGTTTGTCATCAAGTGTAAACTGTTGTTTTGTACTGACTGCTGACTCACACTCACAGTCGTAAGTACTCGCTGACGCTGTAGATCTAGTCTACTGAGTTAGTTGACTCGAGCCATTGCATTCTCATTCTGAAGAAGGTAAACCTGATGAAATAATCACTGCACAACCCACCTTTTTTCTTCTTTAGGGAACTTGTGGAAAGTTTTCCCGAAGCAGCTCTGTTTGTAACGGGCGTTCTTGCAACCAAGAGCCGAGCAAAAATCACCACCGCCTCGCACGCGATCGGCCATTTTGTTTTCGCCGCCAGCATGTGACTAGGGACGATAACCCACAAACACTTTTTCGCATTTTCTTCGCAAGTTCCACGTCTTCTTTATGTACAGTGTTTGGTAACGTGTGCTGAGAACGTTGCAGAATCGACAATCTTCTTCCGAAAATATAATGGTATCTACCACAGCTTCTGCAACTGATGGATGCCTTTCGGTTTCATTCTTCTCATTTGGCTTCTTAGCGGTCATTGGTGGTATTTTTGGCATTCATCGTTCAACAT
>JAWQFJ010021673.1:37500-40000 GCA_034096865.1 Theodoxus fluviatilis
TAATACCCAAGACAGAGAAGTACCCAAGACAGAGACGTACCCAAGACAGAGACGTACCCAAAACAGAGAAGTACCCAAGACAGAGAAGTACCCAAGACAGAGAAGTACCCAAGACAGAGAAGTACCCAAGACAGAGAAGTTCCCAAGACAGAGAAGTACCCAAGACAGAGAGGTACGCAAGACAGAGAAATATCCACGACAGAGAGGTACCCAAGACAGAGAAGTAACGAAGACAGAGAGGTACCCAAGACAGAGAGGTACCCAAGACAGAGAAGTACCCAAGACAGAGAAGTACGCAAGACAGAGAAATATCCAAGATAGAGAAGTACCCAAGACAGAGAAGTACCCAAGACAGAGAAGTACCCAAGACAGAGAAGTACCCAAGGCAGAGAAGTACCCAAGACAGAGAAGTACGCAAGACAGAGAAATATCCAAGACAGAGAAGTACCTAAGACAGAGAAGTACCCAAGACAGAGAAGTACCCAAGAAAGAGAAGTACCCAAGACAGAGAAGTACCCAAGACAGAGAAGTACCCAAGACAGAGAAGTACCCAAGACAGAGAAGTACCCAAGAAAGAGAAGTACCCAAGACAGAGAAGTACCCAAGAAAGAGAAGTACGCAAGACAGAGAAATATCCAAGACAGAGAAGAACCCAAGACAGAGAGGTACCCAAGACAGAGAAGCACCCAAGACAGAGAAGTACCTAAGACAGAGAAGTACCCAAGACAGAGAGGTACCCAAGACAGAGAGGTACCCAAGACAGAGAAGTACCCAAGACAGAGAAGTACCCAAGACAGAGAAAGGCCCAAGACAGAGAAGCACCCAAGACAGAGAAGTACCCAAGACAGAGAAGTACCCAAGACAGACAAGAACCCAAAACAGAGAAGTACCCAAGACAGAGAAGTACCCAGGAAAGAGAAGTACCCAAGACAGAGAAGTACCCAAGACAGATAAATATCCATGACAGAGAAGTACCCAAGACAGAGAAGTACCCAAGACAGAGAAGTACCCAAGACAGAGAGGTACCCAAGACAGAGAAGTACCCAAGAAAGAGAAGTACGCAAGACAGAGAAATATCCAAGGCAGAGAAGTACCCAAGACAGAGAAGTACCCAAGACAGAGAAGTATCCAAGACAGAGAAGTACCCAAGACAGAGAGGTACCCAAGACAGAGAAGTACCCAAGACAGAGAAGTAACCAAGACAGAGAAGTACCCAAGTCAGAGAAGTACCCAGGAAAGAGAAGTACCCAAGACAGAGAAGTACCCAGGAAAGAGAAGTACCCAAGACAGAGAAGTACCCAAGACAGAGAAGTACCCAAGACAGAGAAGTATCCAAGACAGAGAAGTACCCAGGAAAGAGAAGTACCCAAGACAGAGAAGTACCCAAGACAGAGAAGTACCCAAGACAGAGAAGTACCCAAGACAGAGAAGTACCCAGGAAAGAGAAGTTCCCAAGACAGAGAAGTACCCAAGACAGAGAAGTACCCAAGACAGAGAAGTACCCAAGACAGAGAAGTACCCAAGACAGAGAAGTACCCAGGAAAGAGAAGTACCCAAGACAGAGAAGTACCCAGGAAAGAGAAGTACCCAAGACAGAGAAGTACCCAAGACAGAGAAGTACCCAAGACAGAGAAGTACCCAAGACAGAGAAGTAACCAAGACAGAGAAGTACCCAAGACAGAGAAGTACCCAAGACAGAGAAGTACCCAAGACAGAGAAGTACCCAAGACAGAGAAGTACCCAAGACAGAGAAATGCCCAAGACAGAGAAGTACCCAAGACAGAGAAGTACCCAAGACAGAGAAGTACTCAAGACAGAGAGGTACCCAAGAAAGAGATGTACCCAAGACAGAGAAGTACCCAAGACAGAGAAATATCCAAGACAGAGAAGTACCCAAGACAGAGAAGTACCCAAGACAGAGAAGTACCCAAGACAGAGAAGTACCCAAGACAGAGAAGTACCCAAGACAGAGAAATATCCAAGACAGAGAAGTACCCAAGACAGAGAAGTACCCAAGACAGAGAAGTACCCAAGACAGAAAAGTACCCAAGACAGAGAAATATCCAAGACAGAGAAGTACCCAAGACATAGAGGTACCCAAGACAGAGAAGTACGCAAGACAGAGAAGTACCCAAGACAGAGAAGTACCCAAGACAGAGAAGTAACCAAGACAGAGAAGTAACCAAGACAGAGAAATATCCAATACAGAGAAGTACCCAAGACAGAGAAGTACCCAAGACAGAGAAGTACCCAAGACAGAGAAGTACCCAAGACAGAGAAGTTCCCAAGACAGAGAAGTACCCAAGACAGAGAAGTAACCAAGACAGAAAAGTACCCAAGACAGAGAAATATCCAAGACAAAGAAGTACCCAAGACATATAGGTACCCAAGACAGAGATGTACCCAAGACAGAGAAGTACCCAAGACAGAGAAATACCCAAGACAGAGAAGTACCCAAGACAGAGAAGTACCCAAGACATAGAGGTACCCAAGACAGAGA
>JAWQFJ010021673.1:45000-61243 GCA_034096865.1 Theodoxus fluviatilis
GCCTCTGTTTCAGAATCATCAGCGGCTCTGCTCTTCTGTATCTCTCACAACCATTCTAACTACTACCCCCCGCAAGTACACTCCGCTCATCCTCTGATACTATAATTTTTTATATCAAACCCTACACTCGCGATCAGCACGGTGGAAGAGCTTTTTCTCACTCTGCTGCCGTCGCATGGAACTCTCTCCCCCGCTCAGCCCGACATTGCGAAGATCTCGATTCCTTTAAATCTAACCTCAAAGCCCTCTTTTTCACACAACACTTTGAAAAACCTCTGCATCAGAAATTTTCCCACTTGTGGTATTTTTTATCAGGTGTGTGCCTCCTGTCTAGTCTTGCTTGTCAGTATGTATTACTTTAATATGTTTGTTTGTATGTTTTTGTGTTCTTTTTCTATGTTGCTATGGTTGTTTGCTTCTATGCTTGCATGAATCTGTTTCTGGCTTTTTCGTTGCTATAGTTGTTTGCTTGCTTGCTTGCATGGTTGATATCTGTTTGTTGCTTTGCCTTATTTACTTGTGTGCTTATGTTCTTTTTCTATGTTTCTGTTGCTTTTTCAGTTTTTGCATGTATATTTGCACGATTGATGTCTGTTTGCGGCTTTATCTTGCCTTTTTGTTGCTATAGTTGTTGGCAGTTTGCTTGTGTGGTTATGTTCTTTTTTAACTTTGTAAAGCGCTTTGTGCACGGAAAGCGCTATATAAACACTCATTATTATTATTATTTATTATTACGGACGGTCGGACGGACGGACGGATGGACGGACGGACGGATGGACGGACGGATGGACGGACGGATGGACGGACGGACGGACGGACAGACGGACGGACAGACAGACACACAAACACACAGAGAGACACACATACAGACACACAGACAGACACACAGACAGACAGACCCACTGACAGACAGACACACAGACAGACACACAGACAGACATACACACAGACAGATGCACAGACAGACACACAGATAGACACACAGACAGACACACAGACAGGCAGACAGACAGACAGACAGACAGACAGACAGACAGACAGGTGACACAGAGACCCACAGATACACAAACAGTAACACACACAGACAGACAGACAGGCAGACAGACAGACAGACAGACAGACACACAGGCAGACACACAGACAGACAGGCACACGGACAGACAGGCACACAGACAGACAGACAGACACACACACACAGACACACAGACAGACAGACAGACACACAGACAGACAGGCAGACACACAGACAGACAGACACACAGACACAGACAGACACACAGACAGTGACAGACACACAGACACAGACAGACACACAGACACAGACAGACACTCACCAGACCACAGCAGCCACGTGAAGGCCGCCAGACTCCAGGCATACCACATGGCGCCCGCTGTTGCTCCCTGAGCACACGGGCTGCTCGGAGTTCCGTCCCCGAGTCTGGTCTCTCTCCCACCCTACACCTCTATCCCTCTTGCCTTTCAACGGCTGCTTCCTTGAGGAGGTCTTGAAGGGATGTTGGCAGTCCACGTGCAACCAGAACGGCGCGACAGAGGCAGCAACAAATCACGGCATCAGTGCCAGCAGTGAGGAGGCTACGTCGTTCGTCCGGGATTTTTTTTGGTCTGTGGTGACACTGAAGTATTGGGTGGCTTATTTTGTAATCCCTCTACCCATATTAGTCTGCATGAATAATGGCAGATTTTGATTTTGAAAGAGTGTGGTGAGTCGTGATAAATCCGGTTTTTCTTATACTTTTCGCAAAAGCTCACACTGGACAGCCTGTAAAGAAAACACAGCACACCAAGGCCTTACGGACTTGCTGCCAAGTCTCTCCGGAACGTATGCTTAGATGTCGCATTAAGCGGCTGGTGTGCAGACGGAATCAGACACTATGGACATCCCCTCGACGGCTTCTTACTCCTCTTTGGAAAAGTTTTTTTCCTGGCGTTGCGTTGACGAGACACCAAACTTGAAGCCTCTTGTGACTGAATGGGGGCTTTGGCCTCGATGTCAGTGCCTTTTTGTCAGTAAATGGAAATACCTCGAGTTCCGCCCAGTTTTCCGTGCTTCCCTGCCTGCCAGTGCACGCCACCGCTGCCGATCTGGCTTCGGTGCCTTGGCGTGGAGTCCCGGATCTTGCTGACAGCGGACTGTTCGCCGTCCAGGGGCGGATCTTGCTGACAGCGGACTGCTCGCCGTCCAGGGGCGGATCTTGCTGACAGCGGACTGCTCTCCGACCAGGGGCGGAGTCTCAGTCGTTTGGCCACCGGAGCCTGGAGTGACAGCGATAACCGACCAATCGTTTTTCTCGGGTGACGGCGCCCACACGGACGCTAATGCGTCCAGCGCGCTGGTGTTCCGACTGCACTGCTTCTGCCCAATGCGCAGTCCGCGGTCAATGTGGACCATTTGCATTACTCACCCACCCTGCCCCCCAACCAGACTCTACTGACGCACTGAAATTGTAAACTGCAGTAAAAAAAAAAACAGTTTCTTACGACAATAAATCGGAATATCGATTGTCCGATTTACACATACCCTACGCACACATTTCGACCATAGCAGTGTTTGTCTCCCTGGAGCGTAGGCACCGTTTATTTCTCAACACGAGCGGGCGTGTCTAAAAAACGCCACGCGGCAACTGCATAACAAGTACACGCACGCTGATTGGCGGGGAAAGCGCGAGGATGGGCGGTGCTGCGAACGGTTAATTGGAACTCCTGCTGCTTGTTTTACCAAACGACTCTGTAAACCTCCAATGCCGCAAACATAATCCCAGTAAAGTCAGAGACTAAGTAAAACAAGAGGAAACAAAGCAAAACAACCCCGATGACCTGTTAATGAGAGCTCATATCAACAAAGTCTGACAGTTAGCATATTATGAGTTAAGGCAAATTAGTACCATTCGTCAGGATCTTTCTCAGCAGGCCACCAAAACGCTCATCACATCACTTGTTCTGTCTCGTCTCGACTATGGAAACTCTCTTCTCGCTGGCATCCCTGACACTCTGCTTAACAAACTCCAGAAAGTTCAGAATTGTGCTGCTAGGCTAGTTTTTTGATGTCCCAGGCGTACCCATGTCTCTCCACTCCTACATACACTTCACTGGCTCCCCATCTCTCAGAGGATAGATTATGAACTTGCTACTTTGTGCTTCAAGGCCATCAACAACACCGCACCACACGCTCTTACAGAAATTCTTAGTCTACACGCCCTCCAGATCTCTACACTCAGCTACTGACTCTAGAATGCTTAAGATCACTCGCCGTAACAAGAAAGCTCAAGGACAGCGTGCCTTCTCCTATATTGGACCTGTAACCTGGAATAGTCTGCCTCTCTTAGTCCGTCATTCTGACACTCTGCCCCAGTTCAAAAGTGCTCTAAAGACTCACCTCTTCCGATCCGCCTACTCTGATGTTGAAAGACAAGGCGTTCTTGAATTAGTTTGAATTTGAAAACTTTTGACTTCTTTATCTGCTGAAAGACAACACATTCTAGACCTAATTAGATGTTCAAAGACAAGACTTTCTTGGCATATTTTGAGGTTGAATAATATAGTGTTCTTGACTTACTTTGACGTTGAATGACAAGACGATCTCGACAAACGTTAATGTTGAATTAGTACACATTCTTGACCTTTGATGTTTTAAGACAAGACGTTTCTGACACTTTGATGGCGACAGATACAGTGTTCTTGACTTACTGTGATGTTTTAAGACAAGATGTTTCTGACACTTTGATGGCGACAGATACAGTGTTCTTGACCTACTGTGATGTTTGAAGACAAGACGTTTCTGACACTTTGATGGCGACAGATACAGTGTTCTTGACCTACTGTGATGTTTGAAGACAAGATGTTTCTGACACTTTGATGGCGACAGATACAGTGTTCTTGACCTACTGTGATGTTTGAAGACAAGATGTTTCTGACACTTTGATGGCGACAGATACAGTGTTCTTGACCTACTGTGATGTTTGAAGACAAGACGTTTCTGACACTTTGATGGCGACAGATACAGTGTTCTTGACCTACTGTGATGTTTTAAGACAAGATGTTTCTGACACTTTGATGGCGACAGATACAGTGTTCTTGACCTACTGTGATGTTTGAAGACACGACGTTTCTGACACTTTGATGGCGACAGATACAGTGTTCTTGACCTACTGTGATGTTTGAAGACAAGATGTTTCTGACACTTTGATGGCGACAGATACAGTGTTCTTGACCTACTGTGATGTTTGAAGACACGACGTTTCTGACACTTTGATGGCGACAGATACAGTGTTCTTGACCTACTGTGATGTTTGAAGACAAGACGTTTCTGACACTTTGATGGCGACAGATACAGTGTTCTTGACCTACTGTGATGTTTGAAGACAAGACGTTTCTGACACTTTGATGGCGACAGATACAGTGTTCTTGACCTACTGTGATGTTTGAAGACAAGACGTTTCTGACACTTTGATGGCGACAGATACAGTGTTCTTGACTTACTGTGATGTTTTAAGACAAGATGTTTCTGACACTTTGATGGCGACAGATACAGTGTTCTTGACCTACTGTGATGTTTGAAGACACGACGTTTCTGACACTTTGATGGCGACAGATACAGTGTTCTTGACCTACTGTGATGTTTGAAGACACGACGTTTCTGACACTTTGATGGCGACAGATACAGTGTTCTTGACTTACTGTGATGTTTTAAGACAAGATGTTTCTGACACTTTGATGGCGACCGATACAGTGTTCTTGACCTACTGTGATGTTTGAAGACAAGACGTTTCTGACACTTTGATGGCGACAGATACAGTGTTCTTGACCTACTGTGATGTTTGAAGACAAGATGTTTCTGACACTTTGATGGCGACAGATACAGTGTTCTTGACCTACTGTGATGTTTGAAGACAAGATGTTTCTGACACTTTGATGGCGACAGATACAGTGTTCGTGACCTACTGTGATGCTTGAAGACAAGATGTTTCTGACACTTTGATGGCGACAGATACAGTGTTCTTGACCTACTGTGATGTTTGAAGACAAGATGTTTCTGACACTTTGATGGCGACAGATACAGTGTTCTTCACCTACTGTGATGTTTGAAGACAAGATGTTTCTGACACTTTGATGGCGACAGATACAGTGTTCTTGACCTACTGTGATGTTTTAAGACAAGATGTTTCTGACACTTTGATGGCGACAGATACAGTGTTCTTGACCTACTGTGATGTTTTAAGACAAGATGTTTCTGACACTTTGATGGCGACAGATACAGTATTCTTCACCTACTGTGATGTTTGAAGACAAGACGTTTCTGACACTTTGATGGCGACAGATACAGTGTTCTTGACTTACTGAGATGTTTTAAGACAAGATGTTTCTGACACTTTGATGGCGACAGATACAGTGTTCTTGACCTACTGTGATGTTCTAAGACAAGGCGTTTCTGACACTTTGATGGCGACAGATACAGTGTTCTTGACCTACTGTGATGTTTGAAGACAAGACGTTTCTGACACTTTGATGGCGACAGATACAGTGTTCTTCACCTACTGTGATGTTTGAAGACAAGACGTTTCTGACACTTTGATGGCGACAGATACAGTGTTCTTCACCTACTGTGATGTTTGAAGACAAGACGTTTCTGACACTTTGATGGCGACAGATACAGTGTTCTTCACCTACTGTGATGTTTGAAGACAAGACGTTTCTGACACTTTGATGGCGACAGATACAGTGTTCTTCACCTACTGTGATGTTTGAAGACAAGACGTTTCTGACACTTTGATGGCGACAGATACAGTGTTCTTGACCTACTGTGATGTTTGAAGACAAGATGTTTCTGACACTTTGATGGCGACAGATACAGTGTTCTTGACCTACTGTGATGTTTGAAGACACGACGTTTCTGACACTTTGATGGCGACAGATACAGTGTTCTTGACCTACTGTGATGTTTGAAGACAAGACGTTTCTGACACTTTGATGGCGACAGATACAGTGTTCTTGACCTACTGTGATGTTTGAAGACACGACGTTTCTGACACTTTGATGGCGACAGATACAGTGTTCTTGACCTACTGTGATGTTTGAAGACAAGACGTTTCTGACACTTTGATGGCGACAGATACAGTGTTCTTGACCTACTGTGATGTTTGAAGACAAGACGTCCCTGACGTGCTCCGAGGTTGAATGGCGAGACGTTCTTACTTACTTTGAAGTTGAAAGACAGGACATTATTGATCTATTTTGATCCTGAAAGACAAAACATGACGCCTAAATTTCTAACAGACTGAGAGAAGACGATGTCACTGTGACCAATGGTTAGTTTGAGGACCTATTCCGATTCGCCTCCGCCGCGCACCAGGTGTGCTTCACTTTTTAAGTCATTGAGTTGGAGCTTGTTCCGGGTCATCCACTGTTTAACGTCAGAGATACAGTGTTCGCTGGTAGAAAGAAGAGAGTGGATTTGACTGGGATGGGAGGAGTTGTAGAGCTGGGTATCATCAGCAAATTTACTGTGAGAGACTGAATGACTATTAATTACATTGGAGAGTGGTTAGGTGTACAGTAGAAACAGTAGAGGACCCAGAACAGAGCCCTGAGGGACTCCGTACTTGAGAGGTGTAGGATCAGAAGCAAAACCCGAGATCGAAAAAGTCTATCTACGATCTGAGAGATATGAATGCAGGAAAGAGAGTGCTAAGTTCTCAATGCCTAAAATGTTTCTAAGATGGTTGAGAAGAATTCCATGGTCTATTGTGTCGAACGCAAGACTCAAGTCTGACAGAGTAAGAAAAGAAACTTTGGAATCATCAGAAGCAACGAGAAGATCGTTTGGAACACTGAGCAGAGCTGTTTCGGTGGAATGATGAGCACGGTACGCGGATTGAAAACGGGCCAACAGGTCATACTGGAACACGTGCTCCAGCAGCTGCTGAAAGCTAACTTCTCTAACAATTTTGACAGAAAAGAAAAATTGGAGACTGGCCTATAATTACTAAGTTTGTTAGGATCCAGGTCCTGCTTCTTCAAGAGCGGCTTAACTATAGTCTGCTTGAAAATACTAGGGAAGATGCCAGACTGGAAACAAACATTGATCATCTGTGTCAGGACAGGTAGGATCTCATCAATGCACTCAACTAAGAGGGGTGTGAGAACAGGGTCAAGGTCACAGGAGGTAGGGTTCATACTGCGGATGGTCTTGAGGACCGCACTAGCCTCAACCGGGCTGAACTGAAGGAGGGGAGTACCCCTGAAGGATACTGGGTCATCACTAACAGGCGCACCTGCATCAACTGACATGTCAACGTTGCTTCAAATATCGGACACCTTGGACACAAAAAAGTCGCAAAACATCTGAGGTAACAGCGACATTAATGAAGAAGGGAGAGTAGTACAATGGGTCTTGTTCATGAGCATGTTCGTGATGGAAAATAATTGACCGCAAGTGGTAGAAGCACACATCTTTGCATTGAAGTACACTGTCTTAGCCGTATCGACTAGACGATTGATCTTGTGCTTGAAAGAACAAAACATTTCTTTGTGAACAGCCAAACCAGAACGCAGCCACTGTCGCTCAGCTTGTCGCTTTTTCTGCTTCAAAGCACGGAGTTCGGCAGCGATGGTGCTATACCACGGGGTGGAGCGACGCCGAGGGACCTTGGCTGCGCTGCTGGGGCATGACTATCAAGGACAGACCGGAGGTGATTACACAACTGGTCAGCGGATGGCGCGGGTGACGCAGCATTCAGATCAGCCACATCATGCTTGAACACAGTCAAATCAATCCCACGGAGATTTCGAACGTTGCGGTACTCCGGCCGCCGCACCGGCCGCCGAACATTCAAGTCACACAACACAGCAAAATGGTCAGAGGTCAAGGTTTGAGAGACATAACATGAACGAAACACACTGTCATCAGGACGAAACACCAGCAATGACCACATTCCCTTGAAGAGTGGCTAACACATCACTAAACTGTGCATAGAACATAGCATCAGTTAACTTGTTTGCTTTGCTGGGGGGTGGCCTGTACACACAAAAGAAATGCACACAAACTGGGGTGTTCAAAGTCAGCTGGATGACCTCGAAACTCTCATGGGAAAAAGAGAAAGATGTACTGACCACAACTGGAAAATGTCCTCCAAACAGTACTGCCGCACACCCCGCCCTCGTGGCACGAGGATGAGACGTGAGACAGTAACCTGCAGGAGTAAGGTCCGCATGCTTGGGTTCGTCGCCGTGAGTCTTCAGCCATATCTCGGTCAGAAACATAATATCCACTTTCTCATCACGGATAAACTCCACAATGTCAATGCGCTTGGACTTGTTCCCGACAGGCTGTGCATTAAAGACACACACAGACAGGCGGTCACGTGACGATGACTTGACGCGATGTGCTGCCAGAGGCGATGACGTCGGGAGATGTAGCGCCATTGACATCTCTAGACCCATGAAGGCTCGATGGAATATCAACCTCGTCATCTAAAGACAGCGACCAGCAGTCAACGCGTACAGTATACGGGGTACTGATCATAATGTTAGTACCAAGCTCAAGCAATGGAATCTTTCCCTGCTTTCTCTTCCCCCCTGCCCTGGATCTCCTGGCCTTCACACGTTGCTTGATACCAAGTTCAAACAAGGTGGCATCAAGATACACAATTCCGTAGAATCTGCCCTTCAGATATTGTCATTCTTTCCGGTATTCAGCGTATGGAAAAGAAGGTCCTTGCCAATTTACCAGTGGCTGGAACTCGATCTGTTTGGTACAACCACGACTGTCGCTTTGCTAAAGGCGATGCAAAAGAATCCCTCCTTCAGTATAGGAAAACAAAATCTTCAGTTCATAAAGAAAAAATATAACTGATAGAAAAGTTTACAGAAGCTTATCCACGCCAAGAAAAAAAGTTACTTTCACTTAACCAACATTAAGCTTATAGACAGCATGAAAGATGCTCGCACAATTTGGGCACAAGTAAGAAACACAACGCAAAAGTACTCTGGTAATGATGATGTAAAAATTGACCACCTGGTAAGATAACTTTGAAAAACTTTATTTGAAAACTTATGATGAAAGGCTCGCATTGACAAGCATACTTAGAGATTCCCAAACGCCTGAAGCTATCATAACGAATTAAATCTACATGTATACGAGCCCATTACGATGGAGCAATGGTTGGTGGTAGTAAAGACAGCTCTTCTCAAAATAAAATCTCGGAAATCAGGAGGGATATATGAAATTCCAGGCCAATGCTACAATGTCGGTGGTGATATGACTGCACCTTTTCTGACGAAATTAGTCAACACGCTCCATGACTCCCACTACTTCACCTGTGAATGAACCCGATCTGTGGAGGTCCCCTGTACAAGAAAGGCGATAGGCTGGATCCCAATCATTACATAGGGATCTCATTACTTTGCATGCCGGTACTCAGTAAAATATTTCCTTCCATCCTGAAACGCACTCTGTGAACCCGAGTAGTAGTGTCAGGCGGCAGTAGCGGCAGGCGAAATCTCTAGGGGACTAGAATGCCTGAAACGCTGTCTGCGTTGTTGGACGGAGAAAGAAGACAAATTATGTCGGGAACAGACAGGCTTCAAAACGCAGTAATCTTGCATCGACCATGTCTTTACTGTCCACTGTATGGTCCTCAATCATGTCCACAGCGAAGGAAGAGAAATATTTGCTCTGTGTTGCCTTCGTCGACTTCGACAAGGCCTTCGATTCGTTCGACAGAACACAACTCTGAAAGGTTCTTGTGAACTCTTCTTTCCACAAAATATGTAGACATGCTTAAAACAATGTATGCAAACGTTGATGTTTGCGTCAAATGGAACGATGTGACGTCAGATTTGTTAGATGCCCCGCGGGTGTGAAACAGGGGGGCATTGGAGAGCGCTTTCTCCATGTATGAAAATGTAGTTCATCATGTGAGGAAAATGGGCAAACATGGGCCCTGGCTACAACCCGGCACTCCCGAGAGTTTTGCCTTTTCATTCGCCAATGACGTTGCTCTCCTGTCTACCGCATCAAGCGTTTTACGAAGCCAAATAAATAACTTTGTCCAAGCGTCCAATGCGTTGGGGCTGAAGATGGCAGAAAACCAAGGTGACTGTCATTTAGGGAGGCCATTTAGCACAGGGTGAAAAATGGACTCTGGCTGACATAAACCTAGACGTAGGAAATATTTACAAATATCTTGAGATTATTTCCTCTACAAGGCTAGTTTTCAGTGTGAATCTGGAAGACCTAGCTATCAGAGGGAATCAAAGAGTCGCCCAAATACTGAAGATCATTCAGAGTCTGCATATCTTCAGCACAACCATTTTCTTAAAGGTAGTAGTGCCCAATAACCATCATTGTTTTGTCAGTTGAATTTTTGGGGTCCAGTTTTCTCACCCAACAGGTTGTCCATTTCAAGTGCTCTCTACCTGTGGTGTGTTTGCATAAAATATGCTAATTAGATTTCCAATACAACAAATCTTTGCCAGTTTTTTTAAACATAATACCAGAAAGGAGCTACTGATGGAAGCTTGTAATTTTGGACATAAGTACAGTACATAGGGAAGTATGTCATGACTCAAAATTTTAGAGAACTACTCTGAGCATTTGAACACAGTTTCACATTTGAAGTTACATGAATTGAGTGGCTAATGACAAATTAAAGATCCTGTAACTTTGACATACAGGAAGGTACAGTTTTGATTGTGTGTCATCCCAGGAAGGAGCATATAGGTATGATGTCTTAAATTTTACACATAGCGATGAAAACCTGGAAACTGAGCAAATTGCATTTGAAGTTCACGTACCTCATAATGACAGCTTACAGGGAGTGTCTCCCTCCCGATATTTTACTACCAAATAACTATTTTCCCCAGACACAAAATATACTGTCATATTCTACATTGACTTTACTACAAAGTGATACGAAAAACATATTTTCGGTGGTATTTCACAAAATGACTTTTAAAACTTGATTACTCTACCTTGAAGGCCTCGACTCACAGGTGCAATCTCCCCTGTTGTAAGACGCGGAGAAACGGGACAAAATGCAGATATTGTAAAAGGATGCTCGGTTCGAATAGCTGTACCCCTAATTACATGGTATACGGGGACCTGGGAAGGTACCATGGTACCATTTATCTAGTTCAGGCAGCACAAAAACCAAAAACATGTTGGCTAAAAATATTCAAAATGTCATCAAGCAGGCTCCCCAAGTAAACGTCTCTTTGGCTTTTTAGCTGTAATGTCTCCCCAGACAAGAAATGGACAATACTTAGGGAAAATTGCTGTCAAGATATGATTTTGCTTATGTATGGCAATGAAATAACTTCCTTAGAGTATTTCAGCAAAGACTTCGCGACTGTTAACTTGCTATGCCACGAGTAAAATGCCACCAGCGAAATATACAGCTGGTGCGATTCAATCAACAATTTCTTTGGAGAAGAGGAGCACGTGAAAATAATGATTTTTTAAAAATGGTGATGCCTATAAAAGATTCAGATTTGGTGTCAACAACCAATACAAAAGGCACCGTTTTACTCCAGTAAGCAATGCCCCGAAGTGGAGACGAAGACTACCTTTTGGTAAAATGTACATGCTGTGATGACTCTCTGTCAAACTTTCTCTGTCTCTCTCTGTCTGTCTCTTTCTGTCTGTCTCTGTCTCTCTCTCTCTGTCTCTGTTTTTCTGTTTCTGCCTCTCTGTCTCTGTCCTTATCTCTCTATCTCTGTCTCTCTCTCGGTCTCTCTCTATCTCTGTCTCTCTCTCTTTGTCTCTCTCTCTCTCTCTCTGTTTCTCTTTCTGTCTGTCTGTCTCTGTGTCTTTCTGTCTCGGCCTCTCTCTGTGTCTGCCTGCCTGCCTGCCTGTCTGCTTCTCTCTCTCTCTCTCTCTCTCTCTCTCTCTCTCTCTCTCTCTCTCTCTCTCTCTCTCTCTCTCTCTCTCTCTCTCTGTGAGAGTCTGGGGCGTATTAAGAAATCCATTTGATACACTCGATATTCCTGAAAGCCGGTTGTTTTGTACACAGTAGCGTGTCCCAGTAGACCTTAATCGTTGGTATTTTTATGCATTTTTTTTATCGCTCGCCACTAATACATGGAGCTAATGGACTTTCTGCGTGCGCAAAAGTGGAAGCTCAATGCGTGATATTTTGGCATGCATCGATCGCAGGAAAAGTTCACCTGGTCTGTGTGCACACCGCATTAGTCCTCGTTGTATGCTCACCGCCCGCGCTCTGCTGTACATGGTATGCTCATCTACGGCTCGCTTTGCTGTGTCACCGTCCCGAACTCCGGGGAGGACACAGACAATGCAAGACCTGCATCAGTGGATGGCGTGGCATGGCTGGCTGACGCAGGCTCGTTGTTGCTGCTTGTGTCAGTGCCTCTCCACGATCTCCCAGGGCAAATCAGTACGCCAAGCCCTGGAGACTGCATCAACGCCAGAGTTGGTGTGGCTACAAGAGCTTTGTGCCGTGGTTGAGGGAGCAACGAGTCCCCGCCCTGAAGTCGCCTTTCAAACGCTTCTACTCGCACAGGATTCTAACGTACAACGTGCATTCGGCTTCATCGCAATGAGTTCCCCACTAAGCACACTTATACATACACGTAGACACACAATCTGGGACATTCACTCACAGACACACACTCACAGAAACGCACACATACAATGTTACACACAGACAAGACACACACATACAAATTTACACACACATACACACGCACTCTCACACACACACACTCACACACACACACAAACACACACAAACACACACACACACATACACACGCACTCACACACACACACACACACACACACACACACGCACGCACGCACGCACACACACATCGTCGTCATCATCATCATCATCATCATCATCATCATCATCATCATCATCATCATCATCATCATCATCATCATCATCAACTTTTTGTAACGCGCTGTTTCTGAATGAAAATTACTTATAGCGCACATTGGAGGACTAAACTGTTTTTTGAAGATAAGTGTCTTCAGTTGTCGTTTGAAGTCTTTTTGCGAGGAGCACCATCTGAGGGCCTCAGGCAAGGAATTCCACACTGCTGGCCCAGCAAATGAAAATGCCCTAGAGCCGAAGGACCTCTTGAATGAAACTCGAGGCCTTAGAAGGGGCTGTGTGCCCGAGCGCAGGTTCCTGGCAGGTTGTATAGTGGGACAATGTTCTGAAGATTGGAGGGGCCCACTTAGTGGAAGCAAGCATGAGTGAGAACTCCCAACTTGAAGCTAACCCTCTCTTGAGAACTGAGGTGATATGGTCAGTTGTTGTTTTTCTTTCTTGAGACAACTCTAGCCGCTGCATTTTGAATTCCCTGCAGTCTCTTAATGAGACATAAGGGCGGCTCTGCAAATAGAGAATTGCAATAATATAATCTAGACAGAATCGTTGCTGAAACGAAATATTTTGCCATCGAGACATTCATGAGATCTCTGGCTTTAGACGCGTTCCACAACTCTCAGAAGCCAGTCTGCAGAACCCGGGTGACCTGCTGTTGCATGCTCAGTTCAGGATCACGTACCACTCCCAAACTCTTCACTGATGGTGAATGGCGAATCCTCGCCTCGCCGATAACAATTTCATTCAGGTTGGCAGAGAGTCTGCATGCACGAGATCCCAGCAGGATTGCTTCTGTTTTAGTGTCAGTCAGCTTTAAGTAATTGTTGCTCATCCGTGATTTAATGCCATTGCTGCACACAGCGAGAGCAATAACAGCGCCAAGAACCTCCTCAGCTGTAGGATGGAAGGTCTTCAACAACTGACAGTCATCAGCACTGAAGTGATAACTAATTCCGTGCTATTTGATTTTGTCACCCAGGAGGGCAGTGTAGATGGTGAATAAAATGGGACCAAGAACCGAGCCCTGGGGAACACCACATGTCATTCTCGACGGATTCGAGAACTGAGATCCAACTGAACACTTCGAAATCTGTCAGCAAGATACGATTTGAACCAAGTCATCGCTGATTCAGAAATCCCACAACGGAGAGAGACGCTCCAAAAGGCGCGAGTGATCGATGGTGTGGAAGGCGGCACTCAGATCAAGTGACACCAGTAGGGTTACCTCCCTTCTGTCAGCAGCCTCACGGATGTCATTCGTGTCTAAGTCTCTGTGCTGTGACCTACAAGCATGCACACGCACGCACGCATGCATACTGACATGGAGGCATGCACACACGCACACACACACGCACACACACACGCATACACACACGCACACGCGAGCGCACACACAAGCACGCACGCATGCACACACGCACGCACACACACACACATACGCACACACACACACACACGCACACACACACACACACACACACACACACACACACACACACACACACACACACTTACACGTCATTCGGCCAATATGATCCTCTTCACTAAGCTCGAGAGACTTCGACCGTTTTGTCTGGTTTTATGGAAAGAGACAGAGAGAGAGAGAGAGAGAGAGAGAGAGAGAGAGAGAGAGAGAGAGAGAGAGAGAGAGAGAGAGAGCGAGAGAGAGAGAGAGAGGCAGAGAGAGAGTGACAGAGAGAGAGAGGCAGAGGGAGAGAGAGAGAGAGAGAGAGAGAGAGAGAGAGAGAGAGAGAGAGAGAGAGAGAGAGAGAGAGATTGGTTGCTTTATTGCGGCCGACGACCCATCAAGAAAGGAAATATAACTTGGAATTTAGATACATATGTAAAATCAAAATCAATACATCACAGAGGCAAGGATTAAACCTTGGGTTGAATAGGATTGTGGTTGCGCCATCATAATAACATTAAAACTTTATACGTTAGCCATCATCTGCAGATAGACACATCATTCAAGTCCTCCGTCCAGGATGTAACAGGAGAAAACAGTTAGGTAAAATTGCTGTTACAGTACGGATTTGCTACTAGCTATCCGATTCCAGAACATGATCCCATGGTCAGTCTGCATGCAACGGTAAAACATAAAACAAAGGTTATGTACATATCTTAAAACATGTTTTTCTATATTTGCTGTATTCGACTTTTCTGTACATCTTTCTGACATGTCAACCTTAGGTACAAGTGACAGTCGATGCCGTGATTAAAATAGCTAATCGTTAATACGAGAATACGAGCCAATGCCAGGCGGTCGTTGAACATGAAATACTCAATGTGTATAATTTGCGATAAAATAAGCTTGCGCCACGTTTCCGTGTCGTGACTCTTGCTTATTTGCACAACGTCCACATGGGCACAGGACCATTAGTGTTAGCATAACACTAATGGTCCTGTGCCCATGGCTCCGAATCTGTGCAGACATCTATTCTTCACTAGTCAACAGGTTTCGAAGATTCATGGCATAAAACCCGTACATGGCTACATCTCTGTTCTTCCATGGATCCACTCCATCGATCAAATAACGACATTACATTCGTTCTGGGATGATATACTTGGCTATGTATTTAATTCGCAAGTTGTTATATGCTGGACAATGAATTGGAAATGCTTCTCATTTTCCTCCACATCAACGCAAAATGGGCAGGATGTTTCACTATTTCTATCGTATCGTTGATTAATGTGTAAGACATTTACTCCCAATCTGAATCTTATAAACACGTCTCTAAATTTATTTATGTTAATACCATTAAGATAGCTTTCGCATTCAAATGACAACTTAAATGTTCTATAAACCATAAAACGTTCGCTCCTGGACAGAGAGAGAGAGAGAGAGAGAGAGAGAGAGAGAGAGAGAGAGGCAGAGAGAGAGAGAGAGAGAGAGAGAGAGAGAGAGAGAGAGAGAGAGAGAGAGAGAGAGAGAGAGAGAGTACTGAACTGAACTGAACTGAAAGTTTATTGTATAGGCCAGTCCGGCCCATTACAAAATGATAGAGAACACGTTTGGCACGGATCATAATGTACATTTCATCAGTACTGGTCACCAGTAATGGGAAGTCAGGCGCGGCGCGTAGACGAACGCGAAAAGTCTATCTGCAGATTACTTTCGTGGAGTGCGTGCAGATTGCTGGAGGCTACACACTCGCTCCGCCTTCTCGGTCTGCCGACGTCATCAGCCCTGCCATGATGTCGTGTTGGTGATTGTGGGCGAAAACGAACTGTTGAGGCTGTTGGAGTCTCAGACTTGGAACCGTCGGGTAGTACTAAACACCGCAATCCCCCGCAATCTCCCGCAATCCCCCGCAATCTCCTGAAATCCCCCGCAATCCCCCGCAATCCCCCCCAATATGAGTTATTAC
>JAWQFJ010021674.1:0-47500 GCA_034096865.1 Theodoxus fluviatilis
CACAAATTCCAGGTGATGCTTTGTTTGGCTGTATTTCAGGAAATAGGCTTTTGTGATATGTCATACATGTATATTGTGGGTTCATTACATTAACACCATCACAATAAAGTTGTATGTTTGTATATATCATGTGTAGTTTTTATTTTGTTAATTTCTCATCTTATACTTCAACTGTTGTCAAAATAATGCACAGTTCACTTCAAATCACAATGCACTAAAAGACAATGAAAGTAAGAGACAGAGCAACATAAAAATTAAAAAAATTATGAGAAATCTTCATTTTTAGCAAACTTGTGCTTGTTTTATATTTTGACCAATCAGAACACATTTAATTAATTATGCAAATTCGTGTAATCACAATTTACATATTTTTTCATTTATTTTCATGAATGGAATTATTGTACATTGATAAAATGCCAGTAATATGCCAGGATACTGCATATTATTTTGTGTCCTTTCAAGAAATTTGAAACAAGCGTAAAATGTATGCAAAATTTATGCAAATTAGCAAATAGTAATTTAGTTATGTCATTTTTGATGGTGCCATTGGATTTGGTTGAATTTTTTCCATGGGTGTGTGAATTTTTATTAATATACTCCAATAAATGTAAGAATGACACTAAGAAATGTATTATTTCCTTGTTTCAACCGGTGCCATCCCAAATCTGGGGGTCTTCACAAATCCTACTAAATATTTTTGGCCTTCGAATTACCATAACTTTGGTTCTAATTAACCGATTTCCAAAATTCAAATTGCATTGTGATTAGATCAATGAGTACTATCACCATAACTTGAAGTTATAATCATTTGGTACATTTGAAAAAAAAGGTCGGGCATTGCTACTTAACTGCCTCAACCACTGAGATGACTCTTGTTACATACAGACAATTTTTGCCAGGAATATATACACTTCATATTTTCCTTGAAATCCGACTAAGATATTAAAATCTTCTTGCATTTCAATGGGCATAAAAATGCAAATTCAACTTTTTGCAAAAGCAGTTGGCAAACAGAAACTCGTTTGAAGAGGGGATGTACAACCCTCACAAGTCATCAAGAGCTGTAGAAAAGACAGAGACATTGATATTCAACTTTTCCTCCTGCCCAGGGAGTTGAAAACCTAGAAACAAATCCTTCCTCCTACACAGTAGTACTGAGGAAAAAAAAGTCTACCAATGAAGTTTGTTCCAAACCTCATACAACACAGGCACTTTCCCTGAAGCAGTTCTATAGCACTACATGTGATCATTTTGCAGTACCAGAGGTGTGTTTCATTTAGAAAGTTATGAAACATGTTTAGAGATGACTGCTCACTGCAAGTGTCTGCATGGACAGGCTGACAGAGGAGAAAAGCTTTGGGCTTTTGGAGCGCTTGCTGTAAGAGCTCATCTCAGAACATTTCCGACACCTTTTGAAACATAATGTGCATCTGGTACGAGACCATTGCATAACATTAGGATGTGTTAGGATTGCACCCGGGAAACCTGCATCTGAGGCAGACTCACATCCTTGAAGCGGAAGCCACAGATCTCGCAGGCAAAGGGCCGTGCTGCCAGATCCTCTTCTGAGTACCGAGCCTGTCTTCTTCCCTCCATGTCCAGCCTCACATTGTAGTTTTCATCATCCTCCCCTGCATCGTTCTCATCGCTCAGCTCCTCCTCCCCCTCCACTGGCTCTCTGTGGTCGTACTCCATGTGCCATCGCAGTGACGCCTCTCTGTATCAAGGCAGTGGAGATAGAATGCACAAGTACCTCAACAGCCTGTGATAAATAGGACTGTTTTTTTGAGTAATGGCTTATATAGTTCATAATGATACACATTAATGTGCTGACTAGTATAAGATTTTACATAGAATTGGTGGTTTTTATATGATGTCTTCATTAAAACAATTGTGTGTGCACATACAATGTATTTTGTATGGTAATTTGTACTATTACTTTGACTGAGAAAAGTATATCACTTTCAATTAATGTGCTTATAAGCAAGCTGCCTAGAAGGGCTCTAAGACACACCACTGCTGCCACCACATCCATCATCATCATCATCATCATCAAAAAAGAGAAAGAAAACAAAAAAAAGATGACTTTCTGTGTTTGTACTTCTTAGAATATTTCAATGCCTTTCAGCAACTTCTTCAGCAAAGAATAAAATAGCGTCAAGATGACGTATAAAAAGAATAATCTTTTTATACGTCATCTTGACGCTAATTTAACACGTAATTCCTTTTTATACGTCATCTTGACGCTATTTTATTCTTTGCTGAAGAAGTTGCCGAAAGGCATCGAAACATCATCATCATCATCATCATTTTGTTGCTGTTGTTATCTCACTGCTGCTTGAGTACCACAAGCAGCCAGCTGAAAGTGTCCCTTCTGGCTTTCTAGGGCTGCAAACTGCCAACAAGCTTGCTGCGGTACAATGCTGCTGGGTGGTATAGCAGTTCATGCCATCTTATCTGGTTTGAACACATTTCAGACATTCAAAGAACCAAAGTGGACAGGCTGAATTAAAATAATATTAAAAGAATGCATAAACAAATGAAATAATACTGGTGTGTGAAAGATGAGTCAACAAGGTCAAAACGCACCTGTTAAATTTTCGGTTACATTTTTCACAGATGTATGAACTCCTCTCGGCAATCAGCTCCGTGTTCACCTGCCAGGTCTCCTTTTTCTTCCGCCCACCTGCACATTTACAGAATTTCTTAAATGCACAGAAAAACATTTCCAAGGATATGTCAAGGAAGCATTTCAAATCGTAATCAAAAGTATAATTACAGCTCAAGGCAGTATGATTCATTGCAATTACCCCATTTGTGTGAAGTTTGGTTAAAACAGTGCAAACGATCACAACGACAAAGAAATGTATTATGAAGGTGTAAGATCAGGAGCATTTCATGATACATCACAAGGTTAACAAGTGCCATTAACATGATAACAGATCCATACATCAAAAAGGGATATGTAACTGCCAGTCCAAGTCAGTAGTCAAAGAGATATGCATGGACATAACAACTGTAGAACATTTGGAAGAAAAATCTTACATAGGCATCTAGCACAGACCAGCAGAGCTGCTTCTGAGACTATGAAGAAAGACAGGTCAAGACCCTTTTCCATTACTTCATGCCACAACATTACTAACTCCAAATCATTGGGTGTCATGGGGTCTAGAGAGTCATGTTTGTTTCAGCAATGCTGCAGTACTTATCTTGTTTGTCTGAACCTCCATATTTATGGCTGGGCGAGACAAACCAAGCTGACATTACTCCAACAGTTTCAGATCAAGCACTCAGCAAACTAATCTTGAGGCTTAGTTAGTAGTACTGATGATGTAAACATGCTGATTCTCTGGAATCTTTATTACAAAAAACTTTCCTAGTCAAACATGTTGGTTTTTAGTCATTTTTGACACAACAGATTGGTTTTCACTTGCACAGTCACATTGTTCAGGTCAGAGAAACTCACGTCTGGACTTGGTGGGTGGGTGGGGAGCACCCTGACCGCTGGTCTGGCTCTCTCGGTCCTCACCAGGGGCCATTGCCTGGACCTGTTGGGATAAGGGATCACCCACCAAAGCCCCCCGTCTCTGAAGAGCTGCACCTCTTCCCTTGGGTTTTTTTTGCACCTGCAGATGCAAAGCACAGGTGTCAACTTGGCCTCAGGAATAGGAAGAGTGGATGTCAATGTTTAATGGGGGCAAACTGAAAACATTGGGGATGCCTTTGAATGCGGGCATGTGGGGCAGTGATGATGATGATGATGATGATGATGATGATGACGATGATGATAATGACGACGATGACGACGACATTGATAATAAAGATGATGATAATGATAATAATGGTGGTGGCAGTGGCGGTGGTGGTGGTGGTGATGGCAATGATGAAATGATGAAGTAATAATGATGATGGCTGTGATGATCATGTCAATGATGACAATGACAATGATGATGATGATGATAATCTTTACTGTCAAAATGCACGTATCTAAAATTTCTCCTGAAGAACTTCCCTTCTGGTTGCCACAAGAGCAGTGCCCCATATTGACAGAACATTGTAGCTGCAGCCAAGGTTTACTCCATATATTAAAAATAATTGTCAGCACATTTAGTGATTTACATTAACAATGTTAACATCAAATTTACAATATTCAAGGATGTATGAAAAAAGAAAAAAATTTCTTTGGTGTTTGGTTCAGTTTCATTAAAATTTCATTTCATCCAAAATTGGTCTGAAATTTGTGTCACAATTCATCCATTTTGATAACAATAACAACCACAAAAACCATTCTCCTGCGCCTGAAAGTTTCTTTTTTACTCTCTTTATATCAAAAACATCACAGAAATAATAATCCAGTAATTTGTTTCTGGAGACTTGCATATCACCAGCTGATGTATTTTGATTACAGATACAATTAAATGCATGAATACCTAAATCATACAGCTGAGCGACTGCCTGCCTTCCTGCCTGCCTGCCTTCCTGCCTGTCTGCCTTCCTTTCTGCCTGCCTGCCTGCTTGCCTGCCTGCCTTCCTGCCTGTCTGCCTTTCTGCCTGCCTTCCTGCCTGCCAGCCTGCCTTCCTGCCTGCCAGCCAGACAAATGGTTGGGTGGATCAATTGGTTGATTGTGCGCTTGCTTGCTTGAAAGCCGTGGCCTGCTTAGAGCTGCCCCTGGGTGAGTGCTGGCACTGGCCCCCAAACCCCAGCAGCCAGGGGCTCCAGCTGACAATTGGGCATGGAGTGAATGAATGAATAAATGAATGGATGAATGAATGAATGAATGAATGAATGGATGGATGGATGGATGGATGGATGGATGAATGAATGAATGAATGGATGGATGAATGAATGAATGAGGTGTCATGGTCTATCAGTCTTTATAGGCTGTGTAAGGCTATTGACCATGAAACTCTCTAGAGCAGTTTATGAAAAGAAAAAGAAAGAGGTGCAGTTAATGTAACATGGCAACATAAAAATATGTGTGTGTGTGTGTGTGTGTGTGTGTGTATGTGTGAGTGTGTGTGTACACGTGTAGGTAGGCCTGACTTTTTATGGCCAGATTGAGACTGCACACATCTGTGTGTGTGTGTGTGTGTGTGTGTGTGTGTGTGTGTATGCATGTTTTCAGTAATGCCATGTATACAGTACATTCATCTGAACATTGATTTCAGAATTTCTCTTTCGCAGAAGACCATTTTAAAACTTAAATTGTGTTCATTGGGAATATGGGCCAGCAAGCAGTTCGTTGTTTACTTAGATTTTTTTCCACAAAATAATTATACATGTAGGCTTAGGGTCGGCAGGAAATTATAGGGTTGGTCAGGTTACTGTACCTAGTGTAAGCACAGCTTTCTTTTTCTTTAGAGACTGAGTATGTCACGTCTCAATATCCCTACTTTTTTTCTTTTTACTAATTGAGTAGGGGGATGCAGTGCCCCCAGCCCACAAGGGGATTGGGGCATAGAGAAACACCTTTGTATGAAGTATGATGTATTTGATGAGTGAGAGAATAATTAACAGCACACAAGGATCACCAGCCGAACCTTACCAGAGTGGGCAGCACCATGCGACGGTCTCGCTCCCATCGCTGGTATTTGACCTTGTAGTTGTCATGGCGGATCTTGTGTTCCAAGTAAGCCTCGATGCTTGTGTAAGCCTTCTGGCACTTTTTGCAGTAGTGGATGTCCTCGTCTCCCTCGCCATCAGTCTCAATTTCAGACAGCTGGATGACTGCAACTGCACAAAAACAGGCAGTGCTGTCTTCACATGCAAAGACAGATGTCAGCATATATTGGTGCTTGTACAACATGTAGGTCTTTACATAGGAATGGGTGGGTATTCCATGTATGCGAGGGCTCGCATGTCATGGGTGCATATGAATGTGTTAATGCATAAAGTTCTGTGTTCTTGCAGTTATTAACTTTTTAGTGTGAGCAGTTTCTGCATCAGTTAAAAGTAATTCAGGTTACGATGCAGACGGCACTCAGGCGAGCAGATGGCTATTATGTGGTGTGTGTTGAAGAAAAAAAAAGGGTCTGGTATGATTGATGCAATTGCTGTTGAAAATAAAAATCGTTCATTCGAGATAGGGCATTTTGTTTTCTGTCGTTTCAGCAACTCAGACGCCAACAGCTACACACCCGAGCGTATGAATATGTGCCAGCAAGCAGGTAAACCAAGCGCACGTGTGGACTTTTTCGGTCAAAAAGCTAGCAATATCAAGAAGCCTCAAGACGGTATTTGCACTTGCAGGCGATCGGACACAATCGACAAATATACCTCGGTGAAGCACAGCAGTTCTTACTCTCCAAAACTGAACACAGCCATCCATACAACATTCGCAGTGCTGTGGCAAACTTATGTTCACAAAGTAATATCAGCTCTCTCTTTCTCTCTCTGATCGTGACATCTGCCCGTACTCAAGCTGTCAGCGCAGAGTCGCCCACCTGACTTCGAATTCCCTCCATCTGCCTCAAACAATTCGGCACTGTCGGTTGTCGGTCTGTCGCTCTCTTCCATCATGGCGGCAAGAATTTTGCGACAACCTTACTCGACCACTTCCGTCAACTGTCGGGAAAACTCGGCAAAGGGTTCGCCGTCACGTGACCGGCGAATCGACAGGCGCTCTCGGCTGATCAACATGGCGGCACAATTGTGGTGTTTGGAAGAGTTACTAGACAGTGGTAGCGATGATGAGGAAATGTGCTGCCTTCTTGGTTTATGGTAAGGTTTGAGGTTATTGTGTAAATTGAACATTTTCATTACCACTACCTATGCCCTGATAAGTGACTTCTGAGCCCAGTGCAGTCAAAGACACGCACTCGAGCGATTTTCCTTTACGCAAAGGGAGGTCAGAATGTAGAGTTACGTGCCTTTGCGTGAGAATTTTCCATTCGAACCTACTAATGCAGGATTTCTCACCGTCAACCACATATCGTGCACACAATTAAAAAAAAATCGTAATCTACTTCAATTGTCCAGCGGAGATTGCAGCGAGGTGACAAATTAAGTCACACATGAGTCAGCGGAGAACGAATTATCGAATATTTTCAGTGTTGAAGCGTGGCTTCATGTGAGGAACATGAGTTTGCTAGTGAAAAAGCAACAGTCCAGTCTTTCTCTTAATCGCACATTTACAGTTTAAGTCTTTCCAGTCATTATGTTTTCATTACTCAAGTTTTTCTGCCTTGGGGCCAGAGTGCAGGGAAAGTTACAGGTAGCAAAGTTGGATGATTTTTCTGTTTCTTCTCAAGCATTTATGTGAGAACGATGCAGTGCAGTCTTTCAATGTGTATAGGATCTTTGGTGTCACCAAGCAATGCCGGCTAGGCGGTTGGAATCAAAGAAGCATAGACGCCACAACAACTATTATGCTGTTGCACTGGTGCACATATATTCTATTCCTTCATGTCAAGCTATTCATTTGATTACAGCAGCAGCTGCAGGAGGAGGAGGAGGAGGAGGAGGAGTTGTTTGCTGTTAGCATCACCCCACTGAAGTTATTATAGCTAGTGTTGTTACTACAGTATATGTTGACAGAACAAATCACCACCTTATCATTTTGCGGACATCACTGTTGCAGCTACTGTATACATCACCGCTCCTTGACCTTTACCGCTTCATTTTTCTGGACTTGCAGTGCAGCACGAGACAAAAGAAATTATACTCCGCGGTTCTCCATGGGGTGCTGGGCTTAACATCGTCAAACCTGACTCGCCTTTTTCATGTCACATTCCACATATGGTGTTCCTAAGACGGGATCGTTGTCGTCTCTCTCCCATTGCATGCATCGCCACTCTCCCTCTCCATCCCTAGACTGTCGTCTGTATTACCGTCTCTATTATTGGGTTCTGGCATTCTCTCTCCCTCCGTCCATTAGAGTGGGCAGATGGGGTCAACAGTGTCAGAAAAAAACAATATCCATACTTGGCCCAGCGGTAGAGTGAAGCCACCAAAGCATGTGAGAAAACAATGATGCTGAGAGACATAAGTTAGGGTCAGGTCCAGACAGGAAGACAATGGTAAACAGATAAGGGTGGAATACGGGGGGGGGGGGGGGGGGAGAGAGAGAGAGAGAGAGAGAGCCCTGCTACATATACAGAAATTTACCGTCTGAAAGCAAAAGAGTAATAAAATAAACATGCATGGTTTCAACAAACATCCAGAAGACCTATACATACCTTGTACATTATAATTCACACCAAACTTTATTCCTTTCACACACCACAAGCACACACACATGCAATGTTGTCAACACAGCGCTCAGAAGTAGCATTCCCATGAGGGGAGGTAACTCTCAAAGAAACCTCACTCAAAGTATCGGAGTGGGTCATCTTAAGGCTTGTTCAGAAGTACTCAGCGCTGCATGAGCGCTTCATGTTGGCAATTGAGCGCTCTTTGCCACTCCTGAACGCCTAAGATGTAGTGCAGCGCTTCACTTGTTAAAGGGGAGGTAAATCTTGTGCGCCCCATGTTGAGTTGATAGACGCGAAGAAAGTATTTTCTTTGCCACAGACATCGTTTATGCACGTTTACATGTATTCTGCATGAATAAAATCCACTACTGTGTCATTCTTAGTTGCCATTACTTGCACATACAGAGCGCTTGGGGCAAATAAAGCCCGTTCCAGTCCCAAAATGATGTTTCTGAGGGTTATTTTACTCGTCGACGGCCAGTGCGGGATCGAAGACGCCATTTTGAAATGATGCAAAATCATTCTGCACCATCTCGGATCAGTGATGCAGAGCGCTGCTCAGCGCTGAGTGAAGCACGCCCCAAATTGGCCGTTCAGGAGTGAATCACATTAAGCGCTGAGCAGCGCTTTGAATCGCTGCGCGTCCTGAACAAGCCTTTAGTGTATAGGATCTTTGGTGCAGTGATACCTAAATGGCATGATCATGATTCATCAGGGGTATCTGTATGATAGTATCTAGAATGAGAACAGCTTCACCATAAGGTTGGTTCGAATGTCATTCAATTCTAGCATGGTGTTGATCCAAGGTAACAGCTCTGGCTCGTGTATTTTGGTGTATGTAGGCAGTTTCAGAGAAAAATTTCCTCAAACCACAAGATTTTAGTTAAATAATTGTTTTCCAAAGATACTAATGGTAGTTAATAAGTTATGCCCACCTTCAACTACTAGTTGAACTGGTTTTTTGTGTTTTATTTTTGCAGTGTTCGAGAGAGTCATCGAAAAGTAGAAAATTACATGGAGGATGTGGCACCACGGATGAGCCAGGCACATTTCAGGCACACGTTTAGGGTTCCACGTTCAGTGTTCCAGTATATGTTGGACACACTTCATGTGGATGATACGAACAATCACATCGGTGGACGAGAAGCCATCACAGCAGAAAAAAAGATAGGGATGTTTCTAAGGTAAGATTTGTGACTGTCTCATGACCTGAACACACAAATGTTACTTTTGGCTCTATTGAAATTTTACCTTTAAGAGCAGCATTGTCTGAGGTCGTTCTAGTTAGGGAAAAAATGTTCATGATTCCTGATGATACAAAAGTACAAACACTAAGCAACGCTGAGATTTAATGCTCGCCAACGGCCCCTAAAAATGGTGTGTGGCGAACTCGATTTACAGTACCATTAGCCTGGCTGGCAACCTGAAAATGACCGCCAGTTTCTACTTAAACTAGAGATTCTGTACCTGTACACATCCTCTTTACACATGCTGTAAACAAAAACACGTGCCTTCCGCCTGAAGCGACACATGACCACCCCAAAAAATGGGTTTTTGGTGATTTGCAGTACATGTAATGGACTATGGAGTTTTCCCTAAAGTTACATTAACAATATGTGACCCATGGTTTCATTCCAAGCACAATCATGTCATTTCAATTAACACTATGATCCACATTATTTGTTGCAGGTATGCAGGTTCCAAGTCTACTGTGTTTGAAGTAGCACAGTTGTTTAACGTGTCCGAAGCATCGTTCATCAAGGCAAGGCGACAAGTTGTCTCTTCTATTTTGGATACCATGCTGCCCCAACATGTCGCCTGGCCATTACCAAATGAGATGGATGACATCGCACAGGCAATTGAGAGCACAGGCAACAACTTCCCCGGAATCATCGGATTACTGGACGGAACACACATCCCAATATGGAGGCCTCATACCCACAACCCAGACTCTTATTACAACCGGAAAAAATACTTTTCGGTCAATGTTCAGGCCGTGTGTCGCGAGGACCTCAGACTCACCTATGTCAGCGTTGGCAACCCAGGCCGAATGCATGATGCCCGCGCCCTGAGATCATGCACATTGTGGGACAGTGGATATTTGAAATGTCAACAAGGAAGATATCATCTGCTGGGTGATGCTGCCTACCCTTTGTCAGCCTGGCTCTTGACACCCTACCGCAACACTGGTAATTTGACACCAGCACAACTCTTGTACAATCAAGTGCACAGCACCAAACATCAGATGATTGAAAGATGTTTTGGGTTGTTGAAAAAGAGATTTCCAGTTCTTCGTCATACTATTGAAATAGTGGACATGCAGGAAATCAACCAGCTCATTCTCGCTACCTGTGTCATTCACAATGTGTGCATTTTGTACCAAGACAATCTTGATTTTCCAGATGATGAAGATAATGATGATGTTCCACAGCCTGCAAATATTGTGGTTCCAAATGCAGCAGCACTGGGAGTGCAAGGACGACTCAAGAGGCTGACCATCACAAACATGCTGCAGGGAGGCGAGGTGAACACCCTCTACTCAGACACAAACTTTACCACTACCTGAAAATGTTATGACTTTCTGCTTTGTCATTTGTTTTTCTTCATGTCACTGTCATGTATCATGCAGTAAAGCTTGTTCTTTCAGCCAGTTAGATGTTATTTCACTTCACTTCACTTGTCCCGTAGTCTGGACGACCGTTGGGGCACCACAGATGATCTGGCAACCAGTTCTCTCCATTCCTCTCGCCTCTCGGACTGTCTGAAGGCTTCGCTGAGCCTCATCCCTGTCCACTCAGAGACGTTGTCCTCCCATCTTTTCCTTTGTCTGCCTCTCTTCCTCCCTCCTTTTACTGTGCCTTGTAACACAGTCTTGGCAAGCCCTGACGATCGTGAGATGTGCCCATACCACTTTAGTTTGCGTCTTTTCACAGTGGTCAGTAGTTCTTCATGGGGCCCGATGGCTTGCCTGATTCTGTTTCGGACTTCCTTGTTTGTGATGCGGTCCTTGTAGGAGATGCCGAGGAGTTGTCGAAAGCATCTCATTTCCATGGCCTGTATCCTTCTTTCCAAGTCAGCTGTTAGTGTCCATGACTCACAGGCATACAAAAATATGGACATGACCAGGGCTCGCATCAGTCTGATCTTTGAGCTGAGGGCTATGTTCCTGCCCTTCCAGATGGTCTTGAGTTTTGTGAGTGCTGCTGTGGTCTGAGCAATTCTGGCGAGTATTTCAGGTTTGGATCCTGCATCTGTGACAATTGCTCCCAGGTATTTGAAGCTGTTGACGGTTTCCAGTTTCTCGCCACAGACCTTGATGTCAGTGCTGATGCCGTTGGTCATCAGTTTGGTCTTCTCTGACCTGATCTGCATGCCAAAATTTGTGGAGATTGTGTCTAAGCGCTCCACTAAGTTCTCCAGCTCCTTTTCACTTCCGGCCAGGCCATCTATGTCATCAGCAAAACGTAAGTTGTGATTGTTCTGCCGCCAATGCTGACTGTCCCCTCGTGGTCTTTTAGGGCGTCAGTCATTATTCTTTCCAGGAAGATGTTGAAGAGCGTGGGAGAGAGCAAACAGCCTTGTCTCACTCCGACTGTGGTTCTGAACCAGTCCCCAATGCTGCTGTTGAAGTATGCAGCACTTGTGGCTTTGTCATACAGGTGTTCTATGACTCTGATCAGGTTGGTGTTGATGTTGTACAGTGCTGCATGCCATACCCTATCGAAAGCCTTCTTAAAGTCCACAAGGACGTGGTAGAGATCCTGTTGGTGTTGTAGGTACCTCTCGCACAGTATCCTGAGATTGAAGATCTGCTCCGTTGTACTGCGCCCTTGTCTGAAGCCTGCCTGTTCTTCAGCGATGATCTTCTCTGCTTGTGGCTTCAATCTGTTCAGTAAGATCTTCAGCATAACTTTGCTCGGGTGGCTGATGAGGCTGATAGTTCTGTAGTTCTGGCATAGCTGTAAGTAGCCTTTCTTTGGGAGGGTGATGATGAGGGACTGCGTCCACAGTGTGGGCCACTCCCCCGTCTGCCAGATCTTGTTGCAGATGGTCAGTAAAGCACTGATCATCTCTTCCCCCCCCCTGCCTATACCAGCTCTCCTGGGATGTTGTCCATTCCTGCTGACTTCCCCTTCTTCAGCGATTTCAGTATGTTATTAGGCTAAGAAAAAAAATGTTTAAGGTAATGGGCCCAAAAATAGGGTAGATGTGGTTTACCATGTGAAGAAGACACCTGGTCACCATTGCCAATGCAAATTAGTTTGTCATGTATGCAAAGTTTGTTTACATATGTACACTTGTACTTGTCTGGACTTCTGTACAAGAGCAGCTACTGCAAACATATACATGCTGTTCACCTGTTTCGAGACCTGCCTGCAAAACCAATGGATGTCCAGGAGAGTAATGTTATTGATAATGTACCCAATCCGGATCTTTCCAAATCAATTTCAGACAGATCTGCTAATGTTGCACATCTCAGATTAGCCATCTCTACTGCATACAGTGCCATAGTCAACCTAGGAACTGCTACTGCATACAGTGCCATAGTCAACCTAGGAACTGCTACTGCATACAGTGTCATAGTCAACCTAGGAACTGCTACTGCATACAGTGCCATAGTCAACCTAGGAACTGCTACTGCATACAGTGCCATAGTCAACCTAGGAACTGCTACTGCATACAGTGCCATAGTCAACCTAGGAACTGCTACTGCATACAGTGCCATAGTCAACCTAGGAACTGCTACTGCATACAGTGCCATAGTCAACCTAGGAACTGCTACTGCATACAGTGCCATAGTCAACCTAGGAACTGCTACTGCATACAGTGCCATAGTCAACCTAGGAACTGCTACTGCATACAGTGCCATAGTCAACCTAGGAACTGCTACTGCATACAGTGCCATAGTCAACCTAGGAACTGCTACTGCATACAGTGCCATAGTCAACCTAGGAACTGCTACTGCATACAGTGCCATAGTCAACCTAGGAACTGCTACTGCATACAGTGCCATAGTCAACCTAGGAACTGCTACTGCATACAGTGCCATAGTCAACCTAGGAACTGCTACTGCATACAGTGCCATAGTCAACCTAGGAACTGCTACTGCATACAGTGCCATAGTCAACCTAGGAACTGCTACTGCATACAGTGCCATAGTCAACCTAGGAACTGCTACTGCATACAGTGCCATAGTCAACCTAGGAACTGCTACTGCATACAGTGCCATAGTCAACCTAGGAACTGCTACTGCATACAGTGCCATAGTCAACCTAGGAACTGCTACTGCATACAGTGCCATAGTCAACCTAGGAACTGCTACTGCATACAGTGCCATAGTCAACCTAGGAACTGCTACTGCATACAGTGCCATAGTCAACCTAGGAACTGCTACTGCATACAGTGCCATAGTCAACCTAGGAACTGCTACTGCATACAGTGCCATAGTCAACCTAGGAACTGCTACTGCATACAGTGCCATAGTCAACCTAGGAACTGCTACTGCATACAGTGCCATAGTCAACCTAGGAACTGCTACTGCATACAGTGCCATAGTCAACCTAGGAACTGCTACTGCATACAGTGCCATAGTCAACCTAGGAACTGCTACTGCATACAGTGCCATAGTCAACCTAGGAACTGCTACTGCATACAGTGCCATAGTCAACCTAGGAACTGCTACAAATGATGTTGGAATTCTTCAAAGTCTTCTTCAGAATGTTCAGGTAGCAATCAAAATTGGACGTGGAATGCAATTGGTTGAAATGAATCAAAACTTTGAAATCAAAAACAAATTTCCATCAAACAAAAAGTATGCAAAGCAAAGATGTTTATTTTCCACAAAAAGAAAATGATTCAAATCTGAGGCAGGCTTGAAAAAAACAAACATGACCTCTCAGTCCAATTTGTTAGTCTTTGTGCAATTTGCAATTGTGCAGATGAAAAAGTTAATGAGTTTGAAGTGTACTGGTTCCAGTGTGATTCATGTAAATGCTGGATACATGTTGCCTGTGACACAGAAGTAGATGACAATGCACAATGCATCCACTGTAGAAAGAAACATTTGCCTTGAACTGCAAACTGCTTGTTTTGAGGTGTGAGAGCTGAATGTCCACTATTGTCTGTGCTATTGCCAGTAGGAAAAAATTAAATGGTGTCAGTGAATAGCATTTACTTTAAATCCTGTCAATACATGAGTGGCAGCCGGAGTGGACTTTTCCAAGTGCTGTTATGACTATGATTAAATCACAGTTATTGTGCTGTGCTGTGAAATGTGCTGTGAAATGAGGGGGGAGGTCTGACAGTGATATTGACAAGAGACGTGCTGTTTTTCCATTGTGATTTTCTGTGAACACATTAAGTGATTGCTTCAAGTGTGTTTGAAGTGAATGCCTCAGCGGCACCATTTTCCATTATAGTTAAAATGAGAATTTTTACAAAATTATTCTTTTATTTTCCTCACTGTTTGAAATTGTTCTTGTTGGGAAAGTTAAAATTCTTTGAAAAAGCAAAAAAACCACGTTGTACTTCCAGATGGGAAGTCTGTCTCAATTTTTTAATATATATCCTGTTTTGAGATGTGAGAACTGATGGTTGAGTATTGTTCATGTGACTAAGAAACTGCTTGCCTATGATTTGGTGGAACTGAGGGTTGAGTATTATGCATGTGACTACAAAGCTACTTGCTTCTGATGTGGTGGAACTGAGGGTTGAGTATTATTCATGTGACTGCTAAGCTGCTTGCTTTTGATTTGGTGGAACTGAGGGTTGAGTATTACTCATGTGACTGCTAAGCTGCTTGCTTTTGATTTGGTGGAACTGAGGTTGAGTATTGTTCATGTGACTGCTAGTGCTAAGCTGCTTGCCTATGGTTTGGTGGAACTGAGGGTTGAGTATTACTCATGTGACTGCTAAGCTGCTAGCTTTTGATTTGGTGGAGCTGAGGTTGAGTATTGTTCATGTGACTGCTAGTGCTAAGCTGCTTGCTTGGGATTTGGTGGAACTGAGGGTTGAGTATTGTCCATGTAACTGCTAAGCTGCTTGCTTTTGATTTGGTGGAACTGAGGGTTGAGTATTATTCATGTGACTACGAAGCTACTTGCTTCTGATGTGGTGGAACTGAGGGTTGATTATTGTTCATGTGACTGCTAAGCTGCTTGCTTGGAATTTGGTGAAAACTTATGGAGTGAAGCATTCCATGCCACTTATCAGTGTACATGGCATTCATACAGTTTTCATTGTTTTGGTAATGAAGAAAAATTTTACATTTGATTTTCCAGCAGAGAAGTCTACCAAACCATGTGTATGATTAACGATTTTTATGTACTATGGTTTGAAACTGTTTAGTTTCCTGTGAAAATTACTGTAAAACAATTGATTTGGGAATTAAAGTCTAGATACCATAAATAGATCATGCACCGACTTCTTTTGAAAAAGCATTACAGCACCAGTGGTTGAACCATAATGTACCTTTCTTTCTCCATGTCCATCTCTGTTGTCTGTCTGTCTGTCTGTCTGTCTCTCTCTGACTGTCTCTCTCTCTCCCCCCTCTTGCACACATTCACTCTTTCTGTGTGTGTATGTGTGTGTGTGTCTTACTGAATCTGTCTCTCCCTTCTTGAGGGAGTAAGCATTAAGGTAGGTAGGTTTATTTCAGCACCACAGCAAGCACTTGTCTGATGTGCGCTGACTTTTTCCATTTTGGCAGAGAGCGGAAGTTAGAGGAGTAAGGCCCCTTTTCTTATGTTTGGATATAATTTCCCTCCTTTGGTCTGTAAGGTTCACTTAGAAGATTTTGCCTTGGCTTCTAAGATTATCTTCCTTTTTTTTAATCTTTTTGGAAAAAAATTTTAAGGCTCAGTGCAAAATGTATAGGTTTGGTCGGGTTACTGTAAAAAAAAATTTCATGGCCTAAATGTCATTATGAGGGTCAGTACAGCTGTGTGTAGAGTATAAGTTCATCGTCACTTGGCAGCTGTTAAGGTATGATTATGTTAGTGTGATTGTGAGTATCAGTATGGCTGTGTTTAAAAGTTCAACATCATTTGGCAGCTGTAATTAGGTGGTCAGATTTACTCTCTTCCCCCCCCCCCCCCCCCCCCCAATGTTAGTCAATTAAAAAAAAACAAAAAACTTCAGGGGGCCTGACCCCCACCACGGGCATTGCCCCTGAACCCTAACCAAGGGCCTTCTGGGGCCCCCTACACCCGCAAAAATAATTTATATTCCTCCATTTAAACTTTTGGCTTTCTCATCTCTGTGTGTACAATTTCACGCAGATATTGATGTGCGATCCATGTGAAAATAAAACCAGTGGATGAATTAAGTTTCCACTAAAATTAATATTAGGAACAAAATGCTTGCGTACTTGTACATGATGGACAAAGCGTTTCTTGTTCAGCTTGATGAATGCTAGTTGCTAATAGTTTTATGAACACAACTTGAAGCAGGAATTTATGTTTCCTCAATAAACTGTACTAGTTTTTTTTTAAATTGCTGTTCAAACTACATGTATTAACAACTTTAGCAGGAGTTTAATGTTTCCTCAATAAACTGTTTGTTCCAGTTTAGTTTTTAAAAATAAATTGCTGTTCAAACTATTATAATTGAACCCGCAAGGGAAGAGAAAGAGGTCGACCTCGAAACAGTTGGCGCCGAGACCTGGACGCTGATGTCAAGAGAACAGGCCACTCTTGGGGACAGTTGGAAAAGATTGCTCAGGACCGGGATGGCTGGACAACCCTTGTTAGCGGCCTATGCCCCAGGAGGGGTCAAAGGCGTAGATAGATAGATAATAAATTACACGTACACAGCTAGTCATTCACTTTTTTGTCACAAGAGAGCGAGTGAGTAAGAATGGGTGAATGAAATAAGAGCAATCAACAGTTTGAACTTCTGTCAATTTTTATTTCAAACACAATTACTGTGGACTTTTCATAGTAGTAATAGTACAAGTATACATAAAAGTCACAGGCGTTGACAGCTTCCTGCATGGTGTTCAAAGAAAGAAACTTGTTTTTAGAAACAAGCAACAAGTGATGAAATTAAAAACCTTTGCAAGATAATAGTAACACCAACAACAAACAGTCGAACAATTATTTCTATAAAATAAGACAATCATTCAATTTCAAATCTTGTTATTAACAAAAAATATCAGATCTTTTTTGCACAAATATTTTAACAAGGAAAAGTGGGAACAAGATACTAAATAAGTTTTCATTTAAAAAAGGAAAAAAAAGTGTAAAAAAAACAAACAAATTTTACAAGTAAAATAAACGAGAACAAGTAATTAACAAATCCTCTTTACAGAACAAAATTAGTATACAACATAATTTTTTTCTGAACACCTCAAATCGTAACCAAATGGTATATTATATATACATACCAATTCAGGCATGTTAACAAGAAGGGCAAAGTCCATGCCACTCACATGCTTGACCTTGACCTTTATATGACCTTGACCTTCAGGTGACCTTCAAGGTCAAGGTCAAACAATTAAACCTAACAATGACATCATACACTAAGAAATGCTTTACACATTTTTTCTACCAAAATACATGTGGCCTTGACCCAAGGTCAAGGTCATCCAAGGTCATGCAACACAAAGCTATTAATTCAAGACATAGGAAGCACAATGGTGCTTATTAGCACTTCATACCATGAGATATGGTCACTTTTAGTGGTTCACTACCCCATTTTGGTCACATTTCATAAGGGTCAAAGTGACCTTGACGACATGTGATCAAAGGTGTCTCATGATGAAAGTATAACATGTGCCCCACATAATTATTAAGTTTGAAACAGTTATCTTCCATAGTTCAGGGTCAAGGTCACTTCAAAATATGTATACAATCCAACTTTGAAGAGCTCCTGTGACCTTGACCTTGAAGCAAGGTCAACCAAACTGGTATCAATAGATAGGACTTACTTTGCCCTATATACCATATATAGGTGAGGTATCCAATCTATAAAACTTAAGAGAAAATTGAGAAAATGTGAAAAAGGGCTGTTTTAGACAACATTTATGGCCCCTGCGACCTTGACCTTGAAGCAAGGTCAAGTCACTATGTATGTTTTTTGAGGTCTTGTCATCATACACCATCATGCCACATTTGGTATTGATAGACTAAATAGTCTCCAAGAAAAATCCAACGTTAAAGTTTTTGGACGCTCGGATGGATGAAACGGGTGAGTACATAGACCAGAGACACTATATATAATGGACTGCTGACTTGACCTCTCAGTGTATAGTCTAAATATAGTCGCAGTGCTGTCTGCGCAGCTCCGCCTTCCCTCGGGCAACGATCATTTCCAGTTTCCGAGATTACAGAATGGAGCAGCTAATCGAGGAGATACTTGAAGTACGCAGCATTTACTGAAAATAAGTAATTGAAAAGAAAGAATGAACATTGAAATAGTATATTATACATAACTGTCAATCTATAGCTACATTAGCTCGGACAGTGCAGATGAGTGTAACATTTATGACCGAGATAATACACGAAAGACAAAGAGCGAGTCGACGCTTCATGAAGTCAGTTGGCAATGATGTAATCAGTCAGAATTTTTTTTAAATAATAAGCAGGATGGTGTTGCAAGTCAGAGGCACTGCTGCTAAACGTTTCTTAAACGTATGTGAAATGCTGAGCACCATTGCACTCCACTTGTCTTCTACATAGCGGCATACCAGTCAGTACATGTGAGAGCACGTCATCTGCTCTCTGACACGCGCATACCGCCACTGGCGCTAACGCGATGACTCGCAAAGGGAGGAACCTATAGAATTTCTGCTCGCTCCCATTCAGGATCGTTGTGTTTTCTTATTCTGTGGAATGACAGCCCTCTATTTCGGCCTGTGTAGGCTCCACAACCAACAATTGCACAGTTATTTCCTGGCATGTTGTGTCAAAACCCTCTGAATCCCACAGACGCTGGATATAGCTGGAATGGTTCCACTGTGCTTTTAAGCAGACGCTACGTCAAAGAACACACTTCATATTCAACGAATTGTCAGTCCAACTTCAATCTGACTCTACAATCCGCAAATTACATCATGTTTTTGCACAACTGAATTCAGCTAGAGATGATAAAGCACAGCACAAGAAATAACCATTACATTCTATTGCTGTGCGGACAATGAAACCTGCCCAGACTTAGACCGGAAGAGAGCAGTGCCTCAGCTCTGGTTTTCTGCGCGAGACGGCACTGGCAGATGCGTTTCGCGCAGACAGCTATCCAGTTACTATAGTATCTCTGCATAGACTAACTTTTGCTTCACATGTGAGTCAAAAATAGTCTGAAAACAAAGTACCAGCCCTGGGTTTCCTTACGCGGAAAATGCTTTCTTTTCAAAAGCATTGATGTTTTTTCAAAGTGTGCAAAGAAGAAAGTTTCAAACCGTTTATTAAAGTAAAACAGAACATTTTAAAACCGCAAAATGAACCACTGAATTAGTGTGAAAAAAAAATCAAAATGCATTGCAAAAGAAAATAAGTTCTAGCTGAGAATAACTCAAATGTCATTAAGTTCAAACTACGAGTACACACACTTTAGCGAAATCACAAATACAGCAGGACTCTATGCACATGTTCACAACACAGAATCCCCATCAAATCCACCTTCAACTGCCAGACCTCAGATGTCATCTACATCATCTCATGTCAACGACCGATTCAAGGAACACAGATACAACATCATCAACCATAGAGAAACCCCAGTCTCAACCCATTTCAACTCTCCACCCCACAACCTCCCACATCCAAATAGCAGCAGTCTAGCAAAACAAAACCAGTGACCTAGCCTACAGAAAATTCACTTGTGTTTTAGACAGTTTCTTAGCAGTCAACAACTTTGAACACAGAATCATTTGGAATCCCCACTCCCACGTCCCCCCTTCATTGCCTGTACCAGTTCCTGTAAGAGAGCTAGTTTCTTCTCTTCAAACTTTGACTTTTCTTCATGGCGTGACTTTAGAAAAGCAAGTATTTTGTCAACATCACTTCTAGGTTTTTTGGCTTCTGGCTTTTCTCTGCCATTTTTTCTCTTTCTCTCATTTTTTCTCCCCCCATCTGACTCAGCATTTCCTTCTCTGTGTTCTTTTCCTTCTTTCTCTAGTTCTGCCCCTCTTGCTTTCTGTGACTCAGAATCAATGGTTTGTGTAACCATTGATTCAGGTTGGAAAGCATCAATCAAGATCTCTTCAATTTCTCTTTGAGAATTTCCAGAAGTATTGTTGTGCTTTTCTGCACGATCGTATTTCTCTCGCTCACATTTTATTTTGAGTCTGCACTGTTCTCCAGTGACTTTTTGCGAGTGGGTCCGATTGTACATAGATGCTACCTGTTCCCATGGGATTTTCATTTGCTGTTGTCTGATGTCACTGTATAGCTTCAGCAAATCATCACGGGCACCTTTGCTCCATATCCAAGGATCTGACAGACAGAAAGATTATTTTAAAAATGTAATCACATTAAGGTGGCAATAATGAGGCACACTAAATTGACTGTGCAAGATATTCTTGCCAATTTTTATTTAATGCTCATTCGTTAGAGTGTCTGTTGTTATGGTGCAGACAGAAAATGCAGCGAAACCTGTAAAATGCAGACACCCATTGTCAAGTAAAAGATTCAGTACAAGCAGTTGTTTGAACTATTGTGTATGAGTCAATTTATATGTGTATGTTACAGGCAACAAGTAAAACTAGGCATTAAGTGATATGCCTGACAATTTCAGTCATTAAACATAATGACTATTTCACTCAGTCATGTCATAAAATGTTTAAAATTTCTAGGCAGTACACATAATGCCTGCGTTTTCAAGGCTCATTGTTTGCTTATTGCCTGGATTGATTTTGACAAGCAAATGACTTGGGTGGGTGGTGTAAACTTCGTTTCAGCTACTCATATTTCTAGCTGTTTCAGGCAATGAGTTAGTGAGTGACTATCTCTTATTGACAAATGATTACTTAATGAAAACACATACGAAACTAACACACAGTTTTATCCCCATTCTACCACCCCCATAAACACTAATGAAAGGAAAAAATGAAACAAGGACATACAAAACAGAAACAAATACAACAAATATTACATTATCTACACACAGAAATGGCAAAAGACATTCAACAACTCACTCCTCCCCACCCCACCCCTACAAACAAAAACCAATATGGCAAGCCATGTTTCAAATGGTGACCTTGACGTGACGTCACGTCCTAAGGAGCTTAGTTTGGTGCAAGAGGCCATGATAGATTTTGCCAAAATCGATGCACAAGTTGTCTGCGATTGTTTGTAATGTATGAACAGTTTCTTTGAAGGCATGAAGCGCCTATGGCGCTTTTTGACGCCTTAAAGGTTTTAGTTTAGCATTAGAGGCTCTTAGTCCCAGTATGAGTATGTAACACGGCTTTTCAATCCCTGCAGTACTTTTTGAGATAAAATTTACTAATTTTTTTTAATACTTTGGCCTACTGTGACCTTGACCTTTGAACTTTTCAAATTTTAATTGGTCGTGTATCATTTGATCAATTTCAGGATACTTAATAATAAGTTTAGTCAAAATATGTGCAGTAGTTTGCCCGCTATCTCGGGCAATAGACATCATTTTGCCCTGGGAAGAAGAAGCGCCTGCGGCGCTCTTTTGGGGCTTGTGACGTCACGCCCTAAGGTCATTAATTTGGTTTTACTTGTTGCCTGTAACATGTATACAGTTAATATGTGGGACAAGGGCAAAGATGCGGTGTATTCTTTGTGCTTGTCCGAGTGGTGTGAGAATGATGTGAGTGTGTGTCTGCAGGTTATTATAAGCCCAACTTTCTTTTTCTTTAGAGACTGAGTATGTCAAAAGTATAATTACAGCTCAAGGCAGTATGATTCATTGCAATTACCCCATTTGTGTGAAGTTTGGTTAAAACAGTGCAAACGATCACAATGACAAAGAAATGTATTATGAAGGTGTAAGATCAGGAGCATTTCATGATACATCACAAGGTTAAAAAGTGCCATTAACATGATAACAGATCCATACATCAAAAAGGGATATCTAACTGCCAGTCCAAGTCAGTAGTCAAAGAGATATGCATGGACATAACAACTGTAGAACATTTGGAAGAAAAATCTTACATAGGCATCTAGCACAGACCAACAGAGAACTTTGCTTCTGAGACTATGAAGAAAGACAGGTCAAGACCCTTTTCCATTACTTCATGCCACAACATTACTAACTCCAAATCATTGGGTGTCATGGGGTCTAGAGAGTCATGTTTGTTTCAGCAATGCTGCAGTGCTTATCTTGTTTGTCTGAACCTCCATATTTATGGCTGGGCGAGACAAACCAAGCTGACATTACTCCAACAGTTTCAGATCAAGCACTCAGCAAACTAATCTTGAGGCTTAGTTAGTAGTACTGATGATGTAAACATGCCGATTCTCTGGAATCTTTATTACAAAAAACTTTCCTAGTCAAACATGTTGGTTTTTAGTTATTTTTGACACAACAGATTGATTTTCACATGCACAGTCACATTGTTCAGGTCAGAGAAACTCACGTCTGGACTTGGTGGGTGGGTGGGGAGCACCCTGACCGCTGGTCTGGCTCTCTCGGTCCTCACCAGGGGCCATTGCCTGGACCTGTTGGGATAAGGGATCACCCACCAAAGCCCCCCGTCTCTGAAGAGCTGCACCTCTTCCCTTGGGGTTTTTTTGCACCTGCAGATGCAAGCACAGGTGTCAACTTGGCCTCAGGAATAGGAAGAGTGGATGTCAATGTTTAATGGGAGCAAACTGAAAACATTGGGGATGCCTTTGAATGCGGGCATGTGGGGAAGTGATGATGATGATGATGATGATGATGATAATGACGACGATGATGACAACATTGATGATAAAGATGATGATAATAATAATAGTGGCAGTGGCAGTGGCGGTGGTGGTGGTGGTGATGGCAATGATGAAATGATGAAGTAATAATGATGATGGCTGTGATGATCAAGTCAATGATGACAATGACAACGACGATGATGATGATAATCTTTACTGTCAAAATGCACGTATCTAAAATTTCTCCTGAAGAACTTCCCTTCTGGTTGCCACAAGAGCAGTGCCCCATATTGACAGAACATTGTAGCTGCAGCCAAGGTTTACTCCATATATTTTTTTAAAATAAAAAATAATTGTCAGCACATTTAGTGATTTACATTAACAATGTTAACATCAAATTTACAATATTCAAGGATGTATGAAAAAAAGAAAAAAAAATTCTTTGGTGTTTGGTTCAGTTTCATTCAAATTTCATTTCATCCAAAATTGGTCTGAAATTTGTGTCACAATTCATCCATTTTGATAACAATAACGACCACAAAAACCATTCTCCTGCGCCTGAAGGTTTTTTAAAACTCTCTTTAAATCAAAAACATCACAGAAATAATAATCCAGTAATTTGTTTCTGGAGACTTGCATATCACCAGCTGATTGTATTTTGATTACAGATACAATTAAATGCATGAATACCTGAATCATACAGCTGAGCGACTGCCTGCCTTCCTGCCTGCCTGTCTGCCTGCCTGTCTGCCTGTCTGCCTGTCTTCCTGCCTGTCTTCCTGCCTGCCAGCCTGCCTGTCTGCCTGCCTGCCTGCCTGCCTGCCTGTCTGCCTGCCTTCCTGCCTGTCTTCCTGCCTGCCAGCCTGCCTTCCTGCCTTCCTGCCAGCCTGCCTTCCTGCCTGTCTGCCTGCCTTCCTGCCTGTCTGCCTTCCTGTCTGCCTGCCTTCCTGCCTGCCTTCCTGCCTGCCAGCCTGCCTTCCTGCCTGCCTGCCTGCCTGCCTGCCTCCCTGCCTGCCTGCCAGCCAGACAAATGGTTGGGTGGATCAATTGGTTGATTGTGCGCTTGCTTGCTTGAAAGCCGTGGCCTGCTTAGAGCTGCCCCTGGGTGAGTGCTGGCACTGGCCTCAAACCCCAGCAGCCAGGGGCTCCAGCTGACAATTGGGCATGGAGTGAATGAATGAATGAATGAATGAATGAATGAATGGATGGATGAATGAATGAATGGATGGATGAATGAATGAATGAATGGATGAATGAATGAATGGATGATTGAATGGATGGATGAATGAATGAATGAATGAATGGATGAATAAATGAATGAATGGATGAATGAATGAATGAATGAATGGATGGGTGAATTAATGAATGAATGGATGAATGAATGAATGGATGAATGAATGAATGGATGAATGAATGAATGAATGAATGAATGGATGAATGAGGCTTCATGGTCTATCAGTCTTTGTAGGCTGTGTAAGGCTATTGACCATGAAACTCTCTAGAGCAGTTTATGAACAGAAAAAGGTGCAGTTAAGGTAACATGGCAACATAAAACAAGAAGGGCAAAGCCCATACGACTCACATGCTTGACCTTGACCTTGACATTCAGTGACCTTCAAGGTCAAGGTCAAACAACTAAACCTAGCAATGGCATCATACACTAAGAAATGATTTACACATTTTTTTCCTACCAAAAATACACGTGACCTTGACCCAAGGTCAAGGTCATCCAAGGTCATGCAACACAAAGCTCTTAATTCAAGACATAGGAAGCACAATGGTGCTTATTGGCACTTTCTACCATGAGATATGGTCAATTTTAGTGGTTTACTACCACATTTTGGTCACATTTCATAAGGGTCAAAGTGACCTTGACCTTGATGATATGTGACCAAATGTGTCTCATGATGAAAGTATAACATGTGCCCCACATAATTATTAAGTTTGAAACAGTTATCTGCCATAGTTCAGGGTCAAGGTCACTTCAAAATATGTATACAATCCAACTTTGAAGAGCTCATGTGACCTTGACCTTGAAGCAAGGTCAACCAAACTGGTATCAAAAGATAGGGCTTGCTTTGACCTATATACCACTTGTAGCTAAGGTCGCCATTCTCAATAACGTGGGAGAAAATTGGGAAAATGTGAAAAATGACTGTTTTTGAGACCACATTTATGGCTCCTGTGACCTTGACCTTGAAGCAAGGTCAAGTCACTATGTATGTTTTTTGAGGCCTTGTCATCATACACCATCATGCCACATTTGGTGTTGATAGACTTAATAGTCTCCGAGAAAAATCCAACGTTTAAGTTTTTAACGCCCGGACGGACGCCCGGACAGACGGACGGACGCCCGGACGACACGGCTGAGTCAAAAATGTGTGTGAGTGTGTGTGTGTGTGTGAGTGTGTGTGTGAGTGTGTGTGTGTGTGTGTGTGTGAGTGAGTGAGTGAGTGTGTGTGTGTGTGTGTGTGTGTGTGTGTGTGTGTGTGTGTAGGTAGGAAGGCCTGACTTTTTATGGCCAGATTGAGACTGCATACATCCGCATGTGTGTGTGTATGTGTGTGTATGTGTGTGTGTGTGTGTGTGTGTGTGTGTGTGCATGTTTTCAGTAATGCCATGTATACAGTACATTCATCTGAACATTGATTTCAGAATTTCTCTTTCGCAGAAGACCATTTTAAAACTTAAATTGTGCTCATTGGGAATATGGGCCAGCAAGCAGTTCGTTGTTTACCTTTGAATTTTTTTCCACAAAATAATAAATACATGTAGGCTTAGGGTCGGCAGGAAATTATAGGGTTGGTCAGGTTACTGTACCTAGTGTAAGCACAGCTTTCTTTTTCTTTAGAGACTGAGTATGTCACGTCTCAATATCCCTACTTTTTTTCTTTTTACTAATTGAGTAGGGGGATGCAGTGCCCCCAGCCCACAAGGGGATTGGGGCATAGAGAAACACCTTTGTATGAAGTATGATGTATTTGATGAGTGAGAGAATAATTAACAGCACACAAGGATCACCAGCCGAACCTTACCAGAGTGGGCAGCACCATGTGACGATCTCGCTCCCATAGCTGGTATTTGACCTTGTAGTTGTCATGGCGGACCTTGTGTTCCAAGTAAGCCTCGATGCTTGTGTAAGCCGTCTGGCACTTTTTGCAGTAGTGGATGTCCTCGCCTCCCTCGCCATCAGTCTCAATTTCAGACAGCTGGATGACTGCAACTGCACAAAAACAGGCAGTGCTGTCTTCACATGCAAAGACAGATGTCAGCATATATTGGTGCTTGTACAACATGTAGGTCTTTACATAGGAGTGGGTGGGTATTCCATGTATTCGAGGGCTCGCATGTCATGTGTGCATATGTGCTGATGAATGTGTTAATGCATAACTGTGTTCTTGCAGTTATTAACTTTTTAGTGTGAGCAGTTTCTATATCAGTTAAAAGTAATTCAGGTTACGATGCAGATGGCACTCAGGCGAGCAGATGGATATGTGGTGTGTGTTGAAGAAAAAAAAAAGGTTTGGTGTGATTAATGCAATTGCTGTTGAAAATAAAAATCGTTCATTCGAGCTAGGGCATTTTGTTTTCTGTCGTTTCAGCAACTCAGACGCCAACACGGCAACAGCTACACACCCGAGCGTATAAATATGTGGCAGCAAGCAGGTAAACCAAGCGCACGTGTGGACTTTTTCGGTCAAAAAGCTAGCAATATCAAGAAGCCTCAAGACGGTATTTGCACTTGCAGGCGATCGGACACAATCGACAAATATACCTCGGTGAAGCACAGCAGTTCTTACTCTCCAAAACTGAACACAGCCATCCATACAACATTCGCAGTGCTGTGGCAAACTTATGTTCACAAAGTAATATCAGCTCTCCCTTTCTCTCTCTGTTCGTGACATCTGCACGTACTCAAGCTGTCAGCACAGAGTCGCCCACCTGACTTCGAATTCCCTCCATCTGCCTCAAACAATTCGGCACTGTCGGTTGTCGGCTCTTCCATCATGGCGGCAAGAATTTTGCGACAACATTACTCGACCACTTCCGCCAACTGTCGGGAAAACTCGGCAAAGGGACCGTATCAAAATTCCGAGAAATGTTAACATGCCCGGATGTTTCTCTTGCCGCCATAGCCTCGTTATCTAACCAAATTAAAATTATATTGATGAAAAGTGTAATTTAATAGTCAATGATTGGATCTATTATTCACTATTACTTTTCATTTGATTCCCTGTATTTTGATTGTATCATTTTGTCGTTGATCCTCTTCCTTACTGTCACGTGAGACGTCCCCCTACACACAATGCTCTGCGCGTACCGCGGCGGATCCATTTGCCCCTGCTAGTTCGCGACAGTGCCATGGTGCTCAATTTTAAGATGGCAAACGAGGTGACCCACGCACCTAACAAAACTTGGGAGCTCAGTTTGTACGAATTACACCGAAGTCCCCAGGAAGCGATCACAGATAACACCGAAATCGCCGTTTCCCCGCGAAGTTTGCACAGTGAGTTAATGTGTCCAATATGTCTGGATATGCTGAAAAATACGATGACTACCAAGGAGTGTTTACATCGCTTTTGTCAGGACTGTATCATCACTGCTCTGCGCAGCGGTAACAAAGAGTGCCCAACATGTCGAAAAAAGCTCGTGTCAAAGAGATCTCTTCGTCCAGATCCGAACTTCGACGCTCTAATTTCAAAAATATACCCCAGCCGTGATGAGTACGAAGCTCATCAAGAACGAGTTCTGATGAAGCTGAACAAGATTCACAACGCCACCGCTCTGTCTCACAGCATCGAGGAAGGCTTGAAGCAACAGGCGATCAACAGAGCTCAGAGAGTGCGAAAGCATGCTGCTGAAGGGGATCTGAGCTTGTCTGGAGTGGATGGTGGGTCGACCTCCAACGAAGCCACACCAAGGAAGAGGGCCAAACTTTACTCCGATGATTCCAGCGCTGAGAATTCAGGCGTGGAGGAAGCAAGCCTTCCAGAGGTCCCCGAGCCTCCGCCGGAGGTTCCTCCCCCCACCCCCGACATAGAACTCGTCTTCAAGCCCCATCCTAGCGACTTCACTGGAGATGTGGAATCACAGACAAGATACATCAAAACTACGGCTAATGCAACAGGTACGTACATCATAGTTCATACCATGTGTCTACAAACCTTTCAGTCGAATTTTTCGGAACTGACTCTGCAACTAGGGATTGAGTTTCCATGCTTGTTTAATTCAAATCCAAACTGGCCAGTGTAAATAATCTGTTTTGGTTGGATAACAGTAAACATGATCATAATCAGCAACAACATAGCATCAAGAACAGGAACACCTTTTTGTGGAATCGTTACTATGTCTGATAAACGTTTACAGGTATATTTAGAATAAAATTGTGTATGTTTCAGTGGAACACTTGTCAAGGTACCTGGCCATCCGTCTTTCCCTTGGTGGATCCAGTGTGGATGATGGTAAATATCTTCTTGCATACTTTTGTTGTTCATAGTATTAGTAATCAGCCTTGTAACTACTATCCTGCCTGCCTTGACGTGTGATTGGTCATGTCATTTAGCACATGTGGTCAATGGACTTGATGTGGTTAAGGTAACATAGCCAAAAAAATAGGGTAGGTAGGTCAGCAATAACTTTTTTAAAATACTTTTTTTCTCTCTCGTGGAAACCAAATTAAACCTACTCGACTTGGAAATAAGTGTGCGAACAGACAACGGATATTCCCTTTGAACAATTTTGACTTGACTTCTCTTGGAATTAGGTAAAGAAAAGCATTGACTTACCAGTGAAAATATGGCTCATATGAGATTGTCTGCCCCTCTAGTGTCAGTATCATGCGACCAACCATCGGTGCCCCTAACGTGAACCAGATGTAATTGAAATGCATCAGGAACTTGTGCTATATGTTGATCATCCTCTTCTTCTTCCTCACTCTCGGCTTGCAAAACTTCACATTTGAAATGTTTCGCCTTCAGTCCAAACGTGTCCTCGACCTCTCCAACAGTCAAACCCCAAACTAACTCAAACCCATCTCCATCTGCTTTCCATGCGGTCACATCACCGTAGCCACGCGCGACCACCCCATATTTTTTCATGTTCAATTCGGGATGAATGTTTAAAAGAAAAACTTCCGTCATCGATGCCGTCTCTGGATATGCGGAAATCTGCTTCTTGCCGTCTTGATGGTCACATTTTGAGTTAACAGTCGCCACCAAACGTTCGAGGCACGCCATTTTTGTTTGTTTTCAGAATGAGGCTTGAGGAACGAGGTAAGTTACTTCCCTTTGCGCCCTGCGTCGTCTGTAACTACACAGGTTGTTTCCTGAGACTGAACGATCGATCTCTCCCTCAACCCACAACTTTGATATTTTTAAAAAACCTTCAACATTTTCAATAAAAAGATGTAGTCGGCGCCCCAGAATAGGGTAGGTCGGGTTACCATAACCACACCATTTTTTTTTGCCTAAACAGTGTGCTCTTAATCTTAGCCAGCATCTTTGTCAGAGGGTACATGATTTAATAAAAATTACCATCATGAATGAATAGTGGTGTATTTTAGAACTACAATTTAGAATGCAGCATTATATCACAGGCTTTGTATTTATTTGTGATAGACGTCTGTGAGTATCATTGCCAACTTGAAATATGCACCCCCTTTTGTGTATCTTAATGAACATTAAAGGCAAATATGTTGAAAAGCATCAATCTACTATAGTATTCAATGGCATTGATTCTTAAGTAGGTTTTTTTTCCTAATGCATTGATAGCTTTGGGATCTCACAGAAGAAACTTTCCCAACATTTTCATAAATATCTTGATTGTGATTTGGTTTGTTCATTATACATGTCCGTATTTTCCTTCATTACCTTACCCTATTCTTATGGATGTTAGTCTAGGACTCAAGCCCAAACTTGGTTTGAAATTTGGCACATTTTTGACTCACATGCGAAGCAAAAGTGAGTCTATGTACTGAGCCGTGTCGTCCGTCCGTCCGGGCGTCCGTCCGGGCGTCCGTCCGGGCGTCCGTCCGTCCGTAAAAAACTTAAACGTTGGATTTTTCTCGGAGACTATTAAGTCTATCAACACCAAATGTGGCATGATGGTGTATGATGACAAGGCCTCAAAAAACATACATAGTGACTTGACCTTGCTTCAAGGTCAAGGTCACAGGAGCCATAAATGTGGTCTCAAAAACAGTCATTTTTCACATTTTCCCAATTTTCTCCCACGTTATTGAGAATGGCGACCTCAGCTACAAGTGGTATATAGGTCAAAGCAAGCCCTATCTTTTGATACCAGTTTGGTTGACCTTGCTTCAAGGTCAAGGTCACAGGAGCTCTTCAAAGTTGGATTGTATACATATTTTGAAGTGACCTTGACCCTGAACTATGGAAGATAACTGTTTCAAACTTAATAATTATGTGGGGCACATGTTATACTTTCATCATGAGACACATTTGTTCACATATCAAGGTCAAGGTCACTTTGACCCTTATGAAATGTGACCAAAATGGGGTAGTGAACCACTAAAAGTGACTATATCTCATGGTAGAAAGTGCCAATAAGCACCATTGTGCTTCCTATGTCTTGAATTAACAGCTTTGTGTTGCATGACCTTGGATGACCTTGACCTTGGGTCAAGGTCACATGTATTTTGGTAGGAAAAATGTGTAAAGCATTTGTGTATGATGTCATTGGTATGTTTAGTTGTTTGATTCATTATTGCCCAGAGTGTGAAACTAATGCCTTGTCCCTATCCCCAGCTCCAGAAGCAATGGGGGATGAGAACAAGTACACCATCTACATCGCCACCGCCCCTGGCAGCTACACCCCTCTCTCTGGGAACATGACCCTTGACCAAGTCAACGAGAAGTACTGGAAGGTCAACCGCCCCCTGGAGATGTTCTACATGCTACAGCGCAAGACAGAGCCTGCCCAGACCCCTCCTGCCCCCCACACCACCCCAGCCCCTAAGAAGACCCTCTCTGATAAGTAGTTCAGCAGGCTGATGCTTGACGGTAGTTCACTTGTACCTTGTATTGATTCCCAGATGGATGGACTTGAAAAGGTTCCATTTTGGGGGTGATGCTGAAGACCTGAATACTCAGCATGGAAGTCAAGCCGTAGTAAACTTTGCCTGGATTCCTGTGTGTGGTCTACGTTGGATGCAAGGTCGTCTTTGGATGAGTCACCTGTTGAGCAGTGTGCATCATTAGGTGTGTAGAGTAGTGTAGAGTAGTGATAGTAACATTGACAGCTGTTGGTGTAGGTCTTCCCTCTTTGTTACCACTCTGTTCACATGAATAGTTGATGGAATATCAGAAGATTCATATGTTTGTTTCCCAAACACATCTGTGGTTAGCCTGTATCAAATATCAAGAACTGGTTAGGTTATCTTCATGCTAGGCAGCTATAGTTAATGAGCTGCCTATTTGCTAAGATCTGGACTGGTTCTGTAGCACTTGAGCAAGTTGCAGATGTACAGGAATCCCTCCATCACACCCAGACTCTGCTGTAACAAGAGGCCTGGAAGCAATAGGACACATAAACGGGAAATTGTATCTGATGGATGTGGTGAATGCCTCATAGCTACGCATGACTGAATATGATGCTTAACTTGCATTTCCCACTTTCTTCATAAGATCAAGTCAACCATTTGAACAAGTATGCATGCGCACGCACATGTGCGTGCATACACACACACATATATATACACACACTTTCACACACGCACGCGCACTCCTTAACACTAACACACACAGCGATATACATGCATGTGGTCAAGAGTACAGAGTTGGGCACTAAGCTGTGACATGAGTCATGTCTCGTAACCTTTTGAAAAAGTTACACATATCCCATTTAAACACACCTGTTGCATTCAGAGACATATTTTCACGGCCTAATCCAACCAATGTACATCAAAAAATAAAAAAGAATAATTGAATTAACTCTTTGTACACCTAAAAATAGACGACTAGGTCATTGGATGTTCATAACATAACACCGTGACACACTTATATTTTAAGTACAAGTGACCAATTTCTAATTTAGAATCAGGAACAATGTTTCAGTGGGTGCATAGAGAAGACGGCTACAATTGCAACCCTTGCCAGGCATACTAAATCTGTATGCATTAGCCTTGAATGAAATAGTAAGCAGTTGTTCATAACATTACACAATGTTGTTCATAACACAAAATCAATGAAATAATTGTAATGATTCTGGGTTATCATTTTTTTTTCTGTTAGTCTCTTATGAAGAACAATATCCCAAGTTAAAAAAGGCAGAAAACATGCATTGAAATTGCTTTCCGTGTGTGTGAAATTTTGTGCGAAAAAAAACACTTCTGAAAAGTGTCACACTCTTTCCGGTTCCCAACACACGATCTTTCACACAAAAACACAAATAACTCAACATGTAGGATTTTTTAATTGACAAAAACTTTTGTTGACGGAAACATTAATCTATTCTGAATACAGCTAAAAAAGTTGGAAGACTGTGGGATTTCAAGTTTGATTTTGAGAGGCAAAACTTCCCAGGCAGGTAGCAGATTTCGCCCTATGCTCACCTCTGTACTCTTGACCATGTGCACACAGAGATGCCTTACTCAGATGCACACACATGTGTACACCATACGTCCACACACACATACACATGTGCGCACATGTGCACACATACGGACACCTTGCACATGTGCACATAAACATATGGATGCATGAATGCACACACTGCTCTTGCACTAGAAAGATACATGAATCATCACTCAAGCAGGCTGTTTAAACTCGGTATTATGGGAAGGATTAGACAAGATATGAAGCTGGAATTGTCAAAACTGCCTCTCCTTAAATCAAAAGTTGAATGGTCAGGCATTAGAGTTTTTTGTTTTCGTTTCTTTCTCTCACCACTCCACACACACACACACACACACACACACACACACACACACACACACACACACACACAAAAAGTTTGTAGTCAGCAATGGCTTTAAAGTCTGCATTGATAACTAGGATTTTGGGGGCACAAAAATAGTGTTCTGTAACTTGCTGTCAAGGAATTCTCAGGATAGTTCCATGCTGGGAAATATAATTAAGTTGGGGTTTGTTTGTCTCTTTGTTTGGGAGGGGGAATAATTTTTTAATTATAAGTGCTCTAGACTCATAATTACTGTAGTCTGCCATCACCTGACTAATTGAAACTTCAGTATTCTAAAGTAGAAAAAAGCAGTTTCAAGACTGGAAATGTCTGGGTTGTATGGTCTGTGGCCTGATTGAGTAAGGTGTGCTTTATAACTTCTGTATTGACTGTCAACTCTTCCATGTACAGATGGCCTGCCTTGTGATGTAGTGGTCACGGCGATGTTTACTCTGAACTTTCTGTTGGAGATGGTCTTTCCCACTCACTGTACATCACACCAATTGCTGTCGTTTTTACTTTGTCTCGGTGGTGAAGCCACAACAACTGTTGGGCTTGCATGCCACCCTTACTTTGAACAAGATGAAGACAAGTATTATTTGTATTTTCATATTAGTGATTCATCTAGTTTTGCATGTTGCATTGCGTACCAAATATGTCCTTGAGCATCTGAAATCACCTGACTTGACTAACAATCCTGAAATGTCAGCAATTGATGGGGAAGTGGGACGGTGCTATCCATACATTTGGCCTGGGAGTCAGGCTCACATTTAAAGCTTTGAACAGGTCTGTAACTTGGTTGCTGTGTGAACATGAGAGGTTCATCCTTTTTTTACGTTGTGTTTTGTCATATGGGTATTTTTTCTTCATGTACTTGCAGACTATTTACTCAATGTAAATGGGGTAAGTAAAGCACCCCCCTTTTCCCCTGTCCTGGTTGTTATAATGTCGTTGTGCTCCATACAGCTGATGCTGATACAACTGCAGTTGATGTGTTGAGTATCTGTGTACATTATGTGCAAGATAGCACTGATTTACTTCCAGATGTACTTGAGGAGTAGTATGGTTATCTTCTTTTTGACTCACATGCGAAGCAAAAGTGAGTCTATGTACTCAGCCGTGTCGTCCGTCCGTCCGTCCGTCCGTCCGGGCGTAAAAAACTTAAACGTTGGATTTTTCTCGGAGACTATTAAGTCTATCAACACCAAATGTGGTATGATGGTGTATGATGACAAGGCCTCAAAAAACATACATAGTGACTTGACCTTGCGTCAAGGTCACAGGAGCCATAAATGTGGTCTCAAAAACAGTCATTTTTCACATTTTCCCAATTTTCTCCCACGTTATTGAGAATGGCGACCTCAGCTACAAGTGGTATATAGGTCAAAGCAAGCCCTATCTTTTGATACCAGTTTGGTTGACCTTGCTTCAAGGTCAAGGTCACAGGAGCTCTTCAAAGTTGGATTGTATACATATTTTGAAGTGACCTTGACCCTGAACTATGGAAGATAACTGTTTCAAACTTAATAATTATGTGGGGCACATGTTATACTTTCATCATGAGACACATTTGTTCACATATCATCAAGGTCAAGGTCACTTTGACCCTTATGAAATGTGACCAAAATGGGGTAGTGAACCACTAAAAGTGACTATATCTCATGGTAGAAAGTGCCAATAAGCACCATTGTGCTTCCTATGTCTTGAATTAACAGCTTTGTGTTGCATGACCTTGGATGACCTTGACCCAAGGTCAAGGTCACATGTATTTTGGTAGGAAAAATGTGTAAAGCATTTCTTAGTGTATGATGTCATTGGTAGGTTTAGTTGTTTGACCTTGACCTTGAAGGTCACCTGAAGGTCAAGGTCATATAAAGGTCAAGGTCAAGCATGTGAGTCGTATGGGCTTTGCCCTTCTTGTTTATATATGCATTAGTCTGTCTTTGCTTAGCTTTTTTTGTCTCCATCTCTGTGGCTGTCTCTGTATGCAAGAATATGCTCCATCAGGAATATATTATTTTGTGGTTATGTTTTACAGTGATAAATGAATTGCTGAGGGAAAAGAATGTAATGGTTTGTACCAGAGAAATTTGTCAACACTGTAAAGTTGCAAAGTATTGACCTGTGATCTTTTTAGAATGAAAGCATGATTTGATTATGGCAAGTGTGTTGTAGAAATTATTGGTCAGAATCCTGCTTCACTGGAATGGTTATCATCTCCAATGTCATCAACTACTTTCCACTGCAGAATGTTCATCGATTCCTTGCAATTAGGTAGAAAGCTTCATTTTCTTGCAAATATTATTTACATTCATTTGTCTCAAATGCTACAGTAGGGACTCTCTACATGTATTCTTCATGTCTGTGTAAATAAACTGCAAACTGTCAGCATTTCTTCTGTTTTGTGTTCTTCATGTCTGTGTAAATGAACTGTAGACTGTAGATGTTTTTGCTGTTTCATGCCCTCACTTTGACATTGCTTGTTGTCGTTTGTCAGCTCCCCCTTTGGATTGAGGGTGAGAATAGACCCACCGCGGTCTCCCTACGGGATTCGTAAGAGTCAAATGAGTAGGGATACCATGACTTGATTTGTGCTTACTCTAAACTATTCTAGTGAATGTCGTGCTCAGTGGCCTTATATAGACTACAGAGGCTGATAGGCCGTAAAACTCCATCCAGCCATCATGTTGTCAGCAAGGGTAATCCCTTACCTGGTGGGAAGTGGTCTTGAGGGCCAGAGCTGCAGGACAGCCTGGGAACTGTCAGAGTGGTGCTGATGCCCAGCACCAGCCAGTGAAGCCCAGTGACTGAGCAGTTTCTGTGATTGACCTGCAGTCACTTGCAACCACTGGGTGTTGAGTTTTTTGTGATTTTTGACTCGCATGCAAAGCAAAAGTGAGTCTATGTACTCGCCCTTTTCGTCCGTACGGGCGTCCGTAAAAAACTTTAACGTTGGATTTTTCTAGGAGACTATTAAGTCTAGCAACACCCAATTTGGCATGATGGTGTATGATGACAAGGCGTCAAAAAACATGTGTAGTGACTTGACCTTGCTTCAAGGTCAAGGTTGCAGGGGCCATAAATGTTGTCTAAAAAACAGCCATTTTTCACATTTTCCCTTTTTTTTAAAAAGTGTTTCAGGTTGGATACCTAACCTATATATGGTATATTATATAGGGCAAAGTAATCCCTATCTTTTGATACCAGTTTGATTGACCTACCGTCAAGGTCACAGGAGCTCTTCAAAGTTGGATTGTATACACATTTTGAAGTGACCTTGACCCTGAACTATGGAAGTTAACTCTTCCAAACTTCATAACATAGTAGTACACATGTTATAATTTCATACTAGGTCACCTGTGTCGTCCGTCCGGGCGTCTGGGCGTCCTGTCATCTGTAAAAAAACTTTAACGTTGGATTTTTCTCAAAGACTATTAAGTCTATCAACACCCATTTTGGCATGATGGTGTAGGATGACAAGGCGTCAAAAAACATACATAGTGACTTGACCTTGCTTCAAGGTCAAGGTCGCAGGGGCCGTAAATATTGTCTAAAAAACAGCCATTTTTCACATTTTCCCAATTTTCTCTGAAGTTTTATAGATTGGATACCTGACCTATATATGGTATATAGGGCAAAGTAATACCTATCTTTTGATACCAGTTTGATTGACCTTGCTTCAAGGTCAAGGTCACAGGAGGTCTTTAAAGTTGGATTGTATACATATTTTGAAGTGACCTTGACCCTGAACTATGGAAGATAACTCTTCCAAACTTCATAACATTGTAGTACACATGTTATATTTTCATACTAGGTCACCTGTGTCGTCCGTCTGGGCGTCCTGGCGTCTGTAAAAAACTTTAACGTTGGATTTTTCTCGGAGACTATTAAGTTTATCAACACCCATTTTGGCATGATGGTGTATGATGACAAGGCGTCAAAAAACCTACATAGTGACTTGACCTTGCTTCAAGGTCAAGGTCGCAGGGGCCGTAAATGTTGTCTAAAAAACAGCCATTTTTCACATGCTCTCAGCATGTGAGTCGTGTGGGCTTTGCCCTTCTTGTTTTCTCTCGACATGATCTACAATTCTATGAACATGTCAAACACTGTGACAATGCAAAAACCCTTATTTCAGAGCTACATATATCAAAACATTTAAAACATAAAGAACATTTCATCAGATGACGCATAAAAGCAAACACTGTTTCCTTCACCTCTTTAACATGATTGACAGATTGAGAAATATGTGTCAAGGTGCCGAGACGAAAGGTCATATCAAATTGTGCTGCAGTGGAAACTTGCCAGAAACACATGATAAAGTGTCTAATAAAGACTACCAACTAGGCTGGGCTATAACCTGTCAACCTTGCCAGGCTTTTGTATGCCATTTATTGTGAACATCGCTGAAGCTGGTTAGAGAACGGATCATCTTTGCTTAGAGTAAGTAAGAGCAAGTCGAGCCTTGCTTTCCCAAGTTTTTTGCCTTGTATGAATTGCACAGGGAAACGTAGTGGGTCTATTCTTAACCCCAACCCACAGGGGAATGCCAACTATGAACCAGGCTGACTGGCAAGACTTGCTGCAAGCTGTCTCCAAGATAGTTTGGCAGACAAGAAATTAGATGATGATATGATGACAGTGCATGTTGATGGCATTGCCTCCTTTGGCTGTCTTTACTTCCTGACTGACCAGTGAATGCAGTGACGAAGACCGATTCCTACCCCATCCCCCGCACTGATGATTGCGTGGACAGTGTGGGAAATGCTAGGTTTATCACGAAGATAGATCTCCTGAAAGGCTATTATGGAATCCCCCTCTCCGATAGGGCAAAAGAAATGTCAGCTTTCGTGACATCTGACGGTCTCTACCAATATAAGGTTTTTCCCTTTGAGCTGAATGCCCCGGCTACCTTCCAAAGGTTAGTCAATGAGCTTATTAGAGACATCCCAGGCTGCCAGGCCTACATAGATGACATTGTGATCTGTAGCAGTGACTGGACTGAGCATATGTCCCAGCTAGAACAGCTCTTCTGCCGTTTGAGAGAGGCAAACCTGACTGTGAATCTCGCCAAGAGCGAGTTTGGGAAGGCTACAATTACATATCTTGGGCATGAGGTCGGGAGCGGGAAAGTACGAACCAGGCAGGAGAAGGTACGGACTATCCAAGAGATGTCGGTCCCTACGAACCGCAAGGCTGTGAGGAGATTCCTAGGCATGGTAGGGTACTACCGCCGTTTCTGCTGTAACTTTGCTCAACTTGCACTCCCCCTGACAGACCTGTTGAAGAAGGGAAAAGGGTTCCATTGGGATGATGAATGTCAGAAAAGTTTCGAGAGACTCAAGCGAGTGCTCTCATGTGACACCGTACTTAGGACCTTAGACCCCAGCCGACCTTTCAGACTCATGGTAGATGCTTCTGATTTGACCATGGGCACAGTGCTTGTGCATCTAGTTGAGAATGACCTTGAGCACCCTGTGGAGTATTTCTCCAAAAAGTTCCTGTCCAATCAGAGAAACTATTCGACAGTAGTAAAGAAGGCTCTGAGTCTCCTGTCGGCGTTACTGCACTTTGAAGTGTACCTGAGACATTCTGCGCACGAAGTGAAGGTGTACACTGTCCACAACCCATTAGTGTTTCTTAAAACCCTTAAGAATAAGAATCAGCGGTTGCTCAGAGGGACTTTGATTCTCCAAGAGTTTCCTATAGTCATGGCCCACGTGCCTGGTAAGGCCAACATTGTGGCCGACGCTTTGTCTAGGCTAGAATGAATATCCGAGACAAGGGAGTTGCAAAAAGGCTGCCGTCTTGTTGGCTTAGCGGCCGGACGCTCGCTTTGTTCCTTGGATGCAGGGAGTGATGTTGTTCTCTCTGATCTGGCCGGGAGGGGCCGCCAAGAGAGCGGAAGCCTGATGTGTGGAAGTGTATGTGTGTGCTGGCTAGGTTCCTTAGTGTCGGATGTTGCAGGCCTGTTAAAACAAACCAAGTTACTCTAATCCGTGTCAGACAACTCTAGACGGGGGGGGGGTGGGGTAGGGGGAGGGGGGGCTGGGGGGGGGGTGGCAGGAAGGTTTCCTGCCTGTGCGTATAAAGGAGTTTTTGTGAATTGCCCGTTTTTTTGGTTTCAATGTGCATTCCGTAAGTCCACTCTGTTCTCCTAAGTTGCCGGCAGCGTCACTCCTTTGTGAGTTGTAGTAGAGCGAGCCTTTTGTAGCTACGACCAGCCCCTCTGTTGCAGAAGCTCCTTGTGATGTCCTTAATGGCCTCGACCCGTTATAATGATACTTTGATTGTTCAACATGCCTGAGAATTTTATTTTAGGAACTTCCACCCCGTGGACTTGCTCACTTGAAACCTTTGAATAGAAGTGAAGATTTGTTCACGTTTTCCCCTTTTGAAAACTCACACATGCGAAGCAAAAGTGAGTCTATGTACTCAGCCTGTCGTCGTCCGTCCGTCGCGTCCGTCCGGGCATAAAAAACTTAAACGTTGGATTTTTCTCGGAGACTATTAAGTCTATCAACACCAAATGTGGCATGATGGTGTATGATGACAAGGCCTCAAAAACATACATAGTGACTTGACCTTGCTTCAAGGTCAAGGTCACAGGAGCCATAAATGTGGTCTCAAAACAGTCATTTTTCACATTTGCCCAATTTTCTCCCACGTTATTGAGAATGGCGACCTTAGCTACAAGTGGTATATAGGTCAAAGCAAGCCCTATCTTTTGATACCAGTTTGGTTGACCTTGCTTCAAGGTCAAGGTCACAGGAGCTCTTCAAAGTTGGATTGTATACATATTTTGAAGTGACCTTGACCCTGAACTATTGAAGATAACTGTTTCAAACTTAATAATTATGTGGGGCACATGTTATACTTTCATCATGAGACACATTTGTTCACATATCATCAAGGTCAAGGTCACTTTGACCCTTATGAAATGTGACCAAAATGGGGTAGTGAACCACTAAAAGTGACTATATCTCATGGTAGAAAGTGCCAATAAGCACCATTGTGCTTCCTATGTCTTGAATTAACAGCTTTGTGTTGCATGACCTTGGATGACCTTGACCTTGGGTCAAGGTCACATGTATTTTGGTAGGAAAAATGTGTAAAGCATTTCTTAGTGTATGATGTCATTGGTAGGTTTAGTTGTTTGACCTTGACCTTGAAAGTCACCTGAAGGTCAAGGTCAAGCATGTGAGTCGTATGGGCTTTGCCCTTCTTGTTTGTGTTTTGTGTGTGTGTGGTGATATCTATTGTGGTCGCCGCTGTGCGCTCCATAATGACCAGGCATGGAAACCTATAAAAAAATTTCATCCATGATAAAAAAAAGGTATTCGATGGAGGGAGGGCTGTGGCGAGATCACCCCTCCCCCCTTGGATTGTTATTGATTCCTCGTCATGACTAACCGGTTGTGTGTATAGAGAGTTAGTGTTGCCTGCCAGCCATAACAGATCAAAGATGATAGAGTTATTATGGTCCGCCAGCCATAGCAAATTTGATTGGCTGCCACAAAAACCGCTCTGAAGAGATTGCGAGATAAGACCTCGTCTTATATAGGAGCCCAGGGGCGGGTTTCAAAATAGGTAGTCGATCTTGGTCGCAAGATCTTGCTTCGCAGTAAGAGCTAGCTAAAAAAGAAACTACCCAACGTGACGAAGTAATGCGCATGCGTAGACGTCACGACAAGAGGTGAACTGGCCACATTTCAATGGCCGACGTGTTGCCGGTTCATTCAGAAAACGCTCTATTTCGAGATACTAGCAACCCATCCAAAGAAAATAGAAGCCATGCACAGCATTAATTTATCAAAGGTGTATGTTGAATGCATTAATAGATCGTGAAACCTCCTACAGTTTACACATCGAATGCAGGTCAACGCATCCACGCCGAACTTTTGTCTCGAATCTTAAAAGCTAGGCACCTCTCAAGCTGCCTCGCTCAATCTACGCTCGTCTACGATTGGCTCGATAGCAAGCAAAGAATGAAACTGCCCATTCGGCGAGATCTACGTAGATCTACCGAGATCTTCGCATTTTGAAACCCGCCCCTGTGATTGGACAGTGGGAATGTGGAGGTGTGGCCCGAGTGCTCCCATTAGTTGGGAAGTGACGGTGTTCAAAGACGTCCACGCAAAAGCTATATAAGTCCCAGCAGACCAGCGCCAAGGCGCACGGCCAATAACAGCTTGAAAGAACGACAGCCAAGCCTAGAATTGCGTCCTCCCAAGTGCGCCAAGATTGACGTCATTCCTCGTCCCTGCACGGAGAGACACTCGACGTTGAGAGAGAACGACGTGAATCCACCTTCACGTCTCCCAGGGTGAAGATACGAAACTTGCAGTGCCCGTCTCCCAGGGCGAAGATATGAGATTCCTCAGCCGCGCTTTGTGAAAGAATACGGTTGCTATGCTTTGTGAAAGAATACGGTTGCTATGCTTTGTGAAAGAATACAGTTGCTATGCTTTGTGAAAGAATACAGTTGCTATGCTTGTGAAAGAATAAATACGCTACCCCCCTTTTCCCCCCTCTCTTCCCGCCAACGCCTCCAGAACCACTACGACCAAGATCCCGAGGGCAGGAGCCCTTGTGAGTGCTGATCGAACCATGGTCGACACGCCGTAGGGCGCGTTTGCGAGCAACGGCAGAAACAGACTCGAGAGGACACATTATCCACTTCAGAGCAGCGGACCATTTTCTTAGATAATAATGAGTATAATTATTATTCTTCATATTTATGAGTCGTACTAACCGTATTCATATATGATTACTTTGGTGTACAAATTAAAGTGATTTGATATTTGACCTACGTCCTCACCATCTTTCTGTCTCGTTCGCGTCAGATGGAAAGATTGTGTGAGTGTTGCAAGTGGACCGAGAGTATTCCCCTAGACCTTTGCCCATTCAATAAAGCAGTTTAAAACGAGCAGGTCCGGCTTGTAACACAAACAAAAAACAAAGACTACTTGTGATATGACACGTTTGTAGCTCAGCATCACTGTGAAAAGTTTGTTGTCGTGGCCTTGAGAAGATTGTCATCCACAGCACATTAATCATAGGTGCTTCTGACCAAAACGATATCAATGTGTATGTTGTGACTTGTCTCCTTTGTAAAGTCCATTCTGTACGGGTTTTCATCTAGCCTGCGCCGGGAAGTCCAAGTCCAAAAATCCGGTGGTCGTTTTCGGAGAACTTGATTCACGCACTAGTTGATTCACAGCGACACAATCAGTCATCAGCATTACTAGCCATAAACGCACTTCACTGTCAGGCTCAATCCCCTGGGGTCACGAAATCGCTGCTATCCAGGCTCTCGCACATGTCTTCTGTCCTGCTTTCACTGGTCTCTTCGTCACGCTCGCTATCGCACGCCCGCACTTGCGCCTTGTAATGCACTTTATAAGTTCCAGAACCTTCCAGAACAACGAAAATGCACTCGATTGTCTTAAAAGTAGCTCAAACGACGTCACGTGACACACTTCGAAAGGCGAATTCACGCTGACTAGTCACCTAACTAAGGCTGAAATGGTCGTTATCACCCAAATTTCCGGACACTGTACCCGAGTTTCAAATCTCGGTATTTCTCTTGAGAACGGACATTTATGAACGTCGTTTAGCTTAAGATTACACCCGAATCACGCGGACCGTTAAGGTGCATGGAGTACAGTATCGCCGAGCAAGACGTTTGTCACAAAACGCAGATACATTAACGAGGCCTGATCTTAGCATAACTCCCCGGGCGTGCGAGTCACGTGACTGTAAGGCCGAGATTTCAAAACTCGGGTACAGTGTCCGGAAATTTGGGTGATAACGACTCTTTCAGCGTAACTATGCAACGACAAGTCAAGGAGACGGGCGCAAGAGCTCGAAGCCACCACGACATTCCAGTACATTTCAGCACTATCACAACATGTATTTGTGTGTGGTGAGTGCATTTTGGTTCCAGTGTCTGAGTTCGACAGAGGGAGGCTGGATGGTAGAAATATTGTGGGAGTGGTGTCAGAAATTACACGCAATGGCTGCTACAGGGTAGCGACACGTCACGGCATAATAAACACATCGTACTGCCGAAATCAAATTATGAAGGCAGGCAGTCAGTTGCTGACGCTTGAAGACACTTCTCAGGAAGTGCATAGTGCTCGCAAAGTAGCATCTTTGCACTCTGCAACAGGCGGCCAAGGCTACGCAAAATGCTCATGTGCCACTGCTTGTAGCACAAAAAGATGTGCATGCCGAAAGTCCGGCACTTTGTGTCACAGTCATTGTCACCCGAGAAATGCCAAGTGTAAAAACAAATAGATTGCAGGAAATTGACAATGGAGTTTGTTTGCTTAGTCTAAATGTGCTTTATGCAATTTGGAAGCATAATATAATCATTATTGTGTTAACACTCATTATTATATTGTTTGTCTGTTTGTTTGATTCTGCTACATTAAAGGTGCTTTCAAGCTAAACTCATGTTTTGAATTATATGAAACAAAAAGGAAACATTTAAACATAATAGAACTGGAGAAACTTGCCGATTTCGCGTAATGGGCAGACATTGCCTGTTTCGCGTAATCAGCTGCCTATTTCACGAAATCGGCAGCCTATTTCGTGAATTGGGCAAAGTTTTGAGTGCGTTACACATTTTCGGCAGTTCGCTGCCTATTACGTGAATTAGGCAACGTTTTGCCGATTACGTGAAATGAGCAATAAAGCTGCTGATTACACGAAATCGGCAATTTCACAAATTCGGCACGACATATATATATAACTGCATAACATGTAGAAGTGCCATTGGTGTCAAGATGGTTACATTAAGATTCGCTACAGGGAGATGAAAGTATGTGTAGATAAGGTCAGAGCAACACCGACAGATAAGCTGTCGGTTCGTTCTCAAACCACTCCACTGATCCGACCAGCTACGAGATGATAATGAGGGGGGTGTAATCCTTAGCAAACTTCACGAGTCCGATGGGTGCAAATCTACACGTATGATTACAGGAGCGAGTACTGAAATAACTATTGACCCTAATCTTTTCGAAAGAAATAATGCTCTGGAAAAGCAGGACGAGAACGAACGAGAGACCCACGAATCGAGCTACACAGCGAAGATATTTCACAAGGATCCCTTCCACGACAGGACTTATTGTTGATTTTGTACGCGCGCGTGCGAGAGAATATGTACGTGTGTGTGTGTGTGTGTGTGTGTGTGTATGTATACGTGTGCGTGCGTGCATGCATGCGTACGTACGTACGTGCGTGCGCGCGTATATGTGTGAGTGCACGTGTGCGTGTGTGCGTGCGTATGTGCGTGCGTGCATGTGTGCGTGTGCGCGTGCGTGCGCGTGTGTGTGGCCTCTTACAACCAATTTGCACCTTTGAACGCCACAGTTATGATCAACACACCTCGCAAACTTCATGACACTCGACCACATGAATTGCTTTATTTATTGTACGGGAAGAATAGCTGTCTTTCGAGGGGGCTCCTAGGCTATGGATTCACTCACACCTTCCTTTCTTCTTTCCCGCACTCTCCTCCCCCTCCACCAACATATCGAAATCCCCACACAGACCCTACACCCATCCCCCCCTTCCCCCCCCCCCCCCCCCCCCCACCCCCACCCCTCTTATTCTTCAAATTGGACATGCAATGACGTGACGGGTATCTGCACGCGTGCTCGTTCACGCTCGTCAAAGAAGCCGGGTGAGCCTGCAATCATTGTACGCCGAGATCCCCAAAGTGTTGCGAAAAGGAAAAGGATTGCGAAGCGTGAACCCGCACTCCAGCCAGAAAGTCACTACGCCTAACAGCGCTTTGGAAGAGTGGCCTAACGTAAGAGCCCCGTCGGATTTTCAAACTCTGTTTCAGCCAAACGAACGACTGCAATTGTTGGCACGAAAACGGAAATCCGCCACACTCAAATCCATTGTTTGTGCACACATGTATTCATTACTGCGCACATGCAAGCGGTTATACGTGCACACGCTCGCACACATGTGTGTAGTACGTGTATGTAGGTCTGGGAGTGCACGTGCATTCTTTCTATTCCAGAGCAGTGAAAACCCACGGTTCTTATTCCCACGCTCCTTATACATACATATATTACACAAACGCGCGCGCACACACACATACACATGCGCGCACGCACGCATACACACACACACACTCATACACAAACACACACACACACATACTCACACTCACACACACATACTCGCACTCGCACACACAAAACACACACACACACGCACGCACGCACGCACGCACGCACGCACACACACACACACACACACACTCACACACACACACACACACACACACACACACACACACGCATACACACACACACACACACACACACACACACACACACACACACACACACACACTCACACGTTATTCAGGGAATCCTAGACTGCACCAACTTATAAAGAAGATCAAATGCGGGCAAGGATAATTGTGAATTTATCAAAGTTGTGCGTCCACTAAACGTCACACACAAAACCGTTCACGTGCACATTAATCATCCCTTTGTAGTTCAAACCATCGGGGAGAAATATTAATGGCTTTCATTATAAATGTTCCACATGGGAGTTTTGAGGGGGGGGGGGGGGATGGGGGCGGGGGATGGGGTGGGGGAAGAGACGGGGGAAATCACGAAATGATAAAATAACGTCTATGAATGGAAGGAAGGGTCGGGTTTTAACAGCGAGAAGATATGCACACAATCTTCTATCAATCGTCTCCCCTTCCTCGGCTTACAGCTTCTTTTTCCTTTTCTTCCCCCCTACTCCGCTATTAAACAGTTCCTTTATCATGCGTCCCAATACCGCCCACACGCTCAGAGTGCGTCTCGAAGACGAGCCAGTCTTCAATTTCAATCACTCCATGTCTTAACCTGTTTTTCATGCAGTTATCTTCATTTCACACCACCCATACCTCTCTCTCTCTCTCTCTCTCTCTCTCTCTCTCTCTCTCTCTCTCTCTCTCTCTCTCTCTCTCTCTCTCTCTCTCTCTCTCCCCTCCGATCCCCCGCCCAAATCCCATCCATATATCACCCTACAGGTCTCTCCCCAACGACCTACTTTCTATTGCCTCTCTTTCTCTCCCCCCCCCCTCTCTCTCTCTCTCTCTCTCTCTCTCTCTCTCTCTCTCTCTCTCTCTCTCTCTCTGTCCTGATTGCTTTACCCACCACTCCCTCCCTTCCTTTTTCTACATCGTTTGCATACTTTCCCCCTGCTTCCATCTCTCACATGCTGTTTCCACTCCTCTACCCTTTACCTAACCCCACCATATCCTCCCACCCCCAGCCTCAGCCGACAACACCCCACCCCCCCCCCCCCCCCCCCCTCAAACTCTTTTGCCTTCCCTTACCTCTCCTCTTTTTGTTTCATCCCTTACCTCAGATCTCGTCCTTCTCTTTTTTCGGTCGCTACCATTGTCACCGCTCCAGTCCACTCATCTTCTCCTCTCAACACTCCGCTTTCTCCGCTCTCATCCTTCTAAAACCCTCGCCTCTGTCTCACCTTCGATCTACATTATCCACACCTGCCTTCCACTACACCTTACACTGCTTGCTCCCCACCATTCCCCTGGGCTCACGCCCTCCCCACCTAGACAGACCTCCCCCCCCCCTCCACACCCGAACCTCACCCCCTCCCTACCCGGATCACCACTACCTTCACCTCCACCCCGGGGTAGCGCTCTTCTGCATGACACCTAGGGAGGCGTGAAGACAGCGGTGCTGTCAGGTGTTTGAGTTACGGCGCGGTGGGAGTGGGTGGTGGGAGGGTGGGGGTGGGGTGGTGGTGGGGAGAGAGACAGTGCTGGCCTCTAATCAAAAGCGGAGATCCTCCCCACCAACAGCTCGCAGAGACACGGGCCGGTGCCCTCTTTCACTGCTACAGAGCCACACAGGCACGCCGCTCTGGAGAAAATACCAACGCGTGACAGGTGTTAGCCAGTCGATCAGGTCTGTTACTGCTGGACATCGGTGCCATTATAGCGACAAGGACTGTTTCATTCAAGGACAGTGCGAAGAAAGGGTTTTTGCATGGAGTTGTTAATAGAGAGTAGTATCAACATATTAACGGCATGCTTCTCTCTGGATTTTGAAGCAAAAGGAACGAGAAGAACTTCTTCACGAATGGGTTCTGCTGTTACTTGTTTTTGGTGTTGAAACTTGGAGTGAATGGAATGGACAGCTATTGAGGAACGTCAGTGCCGTAGCATCCGCTACAAGTCTGAGAGACTAAGTGAAGATCTCTCTCTTTACAAAGCAACCTGGATGAGTAAGTCACCAGTACATCGGACAAAACAACGATGCCTGTGTCGTTCGTCTGGTCTTCAGGTATGTATGTACTTGTTTTCAAAGGGAAATTGGGCAACATATCATTTTCTAAAGTATCTACCTTTTAACTGAATTACAACGCCAAAACAAAAAACCCACACGCCCTACAATTTGTGTTCCTTCTTTTAACGTTTCATTGCAGAATTCACCCACGACAGTAATGGCATGGTTATAATATGAAAGATATGTCGAAGACATCATCTCAACTTTCACTGAAAACGTGTCATTGTTCAG